>KZ870059.1:2946-16678 GCA_003456935.1 Machilis hrabei | reverse complement strand
TCTCTCCACACGTAAAAAAAAAAAAAAAAATTCTTGATTAGTCTGCTGTCTGGGTGTGTTATTATATTCTTTTAACTAGTAATTCACTCTCGAGTTTGCTATTGTTTTAATAGTTTGACACAAAGACATGACATGTGTATTCCACATTACTTGCCCACTTCGCTTCAGATATGACATAACAAAAAGTTTATTTTACGGAACATTTTAAATCTGTGTACGTATTTGCAATTGAAAATCTTCATTTCAAAGTATGTGCCCCACACAGTGCAAAATGAACAAGGGCCAGTTTGTACAAATCATTTGATTCCTTTCCCACCATGCTTTGGAGATATATCCTTCATCTTCGTTCATCAACGTTAAACACTGCATCGAAGCTAACCATTATCCAACAAAATAGCTATCTGTACTGGCCTCACAAAGAATATATATATTCCCAAACTGGTGAACTTAATTCAAGCAACATCAATATATTTAGAAACAGTTGTGACCTAGTGGTTAGAGTGCTNGCCTCCTGATCGGNAGGTCCCGGGTTCAAANCCCGGGGCCGGCTCCTAGCCCTGGGTAAAAAGGGTTATCCTACGAGTCTGCCTGTGAAGCACTCCACACTAAGGTATGATCATAGGCATGTTTCGGGAGGCACGTTAAAGGCGGGTCCCATCGATAAGTGTTTGATGTAAAAGATCCCACCTCTGGCTATGTGTCGGCTAAGTGGCAAAATTCAAAATTCAGTTATCCTGAAGTGTCATTACGACACGGATGGGGTCGCCATTAGACCTGAGATGTCATAACAGTGGGACCATAATCCAATAGCAAGCAAGCAAGAAACAGTTGCAAGACAATAGCGAACACTTTGGCCAAGTAGCTGGTAAACGAACGGCGATAAAAAAGTGCAAGTAAACCGCAATAAAAAATAGCAGGTAAACGGCGATGAAAAAGTGCAGGTTCAACTGCTTCAAACCCTCATTAATACTAAATCGTTTAGCACATACGACACAAAACACTTCTCCTTCACTTTTTCCATCCTCATTCAGATAAAACATTCTTTCATACTTGCACACCAATCGCTGTTTAAGGAAATTTCATTTTCCTAACACATGTATACCTCCAAATGCAGTAACAAAAAGTAAAACAAAAAAGCACACAATGCATTTCAAAGTATGTGTACCCTGGCCAGACTATATGAAATGAAAGCTTGAACAAAGCTATCAATTTCGTCTGTTGAAGCTTTCTCTCCACACGTAAAAAAAAAAAAAAAAATTCTAGATTAGTCTAGTGCTCTTGGTTTCCCTTCTCTTGAAACAGTTTCCTCATTTAAAATACACAATTTCAACCTGCCAATGAACATAGTTCTACATTCAGATGGTGATGCGACTAAATCTGTGGTAATACATGCTTCGAACATCCAAAACCACATGGTGTTTAACCAGTTTTGCTCTCTATAACCTTTTAAAACAATTACATGGACCCATGCTTTCTGATCATGATAGGTGCAAATTTAATGTTTTTGAAAGCTGTAGAAACAAAGATGATTCAGAATACATCTGCTGCTAGACTGTTTGCCATACTCTTTCTAACATTTCTAAAAATCTATGTTGCTTGAATTTGGAGTACCTGTACAAACAAAGCTCAAGTTCTGCACACTGAACACTCATTTTGTATGAAATGTTCCATCATGAGTTTGTGATACCCTAGTGATTGCAGCCTATTTTTTTAGAACTTGAAATGTTTGGACCAAATGGATTACAGTATACGTTTTATGCTCGTTATTTTATTTCTTAATGCTGCATAGCGCGAGTGAAGTTTTTCCCAGTCCAAAATCACATTATTTTCATTCCTCGTAAATTAATATCAATAGATCTCTTTTAGTAACATTTTAGTGACTTCAGAATTTGGGGAAAAACTTCAGATTAATTAATCAGAAGAGAGGATTACAACTAATACGGGATAACATTCCAAATGAATTCACCTTTTCTCTGCAGTACCTCACCACCCTTTCGATCAGATCATCGGCGGTGACTGGTCGAAACTTTGCATAGGCTGCAGCATGGGACGTCCCTTCAAAGAATCTGTAAGCCATGATGTCCTCTTAGAAGTCTAGAAAGAAACAAATGTATATATTTTTTCTATATTTATGATCAACTTCACTTTTAGGCATCAAAATTGACTTTCCTACATCTATTTGTATTGCATAAAACAACTTTGTAACTGAGGGAATGATTTTGGTGTGATCCAAGAACTTGGGTTTCTCGGTGCAACAATTACATTACACCTAAATGAGAGGTTGGCCTTTGTGTTTATATCAGCGATGTCTCGTGACATCATTCCAAGTGAAGTTAGTAGGTTGTGAAGCTATGTTTATACCAGGAGTGCACTTCTACTCGTAAGTTATGATTTATCTGAAATCAAAAGAGACTGTATGACAATGAATATGTACCCCTGGAATAAACACAGTTTGGCAAGCATGCCAGCTTCACTTGAAAAACTATTATGAACTTCTGCTGGTTTATACGTTTATCAAATCGCCTGCTTTACTAACAGAAATTGCCTGGTTTTATGGTACACATCACCATTACTCAATTACAGTTCAGAACAGTGTTTTTATTAGTTCTTGGTCAAAGTAAGCGGAAACAGTGTTTACTTCAAAATGCAAATGGCTTTGTGTAGGNGGGGAGAAAAGTAAATATGTATATATATTTACCTTTCTCCCCCCAACACAAAACCATAAATATATATGTGTGTGTAGGAGTTCAGAATCTGAAAAAGGTTTCCATTTTCAGTGTAAGAGGTAATTCGACATAATAGTCAATTGTTCAGATCTAGAACTTGATAAAATCCCTGAAACTTTATTGTCATGAATCTTTGCAGCACAGGCCACATAATTTGCTTCATGAAGGGTAGCACAACATACCAACTGATTAAGATTATGAACATATAACAAGATATACACCATTTTCCTAGACTGAAACTTACCACATGATGTGGTATCTACCAAGAAGAATGACAACAATGAAACCACTGACAATGCACCTCACTAAAAGGTCTGGGAAAAAAAGATTTTTGCAACATTATGAACTAAATTCATAACATTCAACAGTTTTAAAATAAAATGTATAAAACACAAAAAACACATCCAAAGTTTGTCGCATTAATGGTTATAAGTGGCAGCTGACACCCACCCTGATTTTTCAGACCTTGTGTCTCAAAACCTACCTAAAATATAGTAATATACAGGCCCGGATTTACGCATAGGCGGACTAGGCGCTCGCCTAGAGCGGCAGATTTCAGGGGGGGGGAGCAAAAATCTTACAAAAAAAAATACGTAAACAATGTTANAATGTTGGAAAAAAGGACAAAATTATACAAATATTTACAAAATTGTAGTTTCAATTTTCCCTTTAACAATTTTTTTTAGTAAAAAATATGACTGACACGTGTTTCACAGACTAGAGACTACCCTAATAATTCCACGAAGATACATTCGGTCTGTTCGAAAGTGAGAAAATTTTACCTTTGATTCTTCGAAAGGGTAAAGACAAAGACTTGACCGATGGACTCAGCAGATGACTCAAGTCATGTGACCGCCAGACAACCTACGTCGTGTGACTGTGTCGCGTTTTGGGTTTTGTCATCAGTAAACACACGGAGTATTCAGTAGTTAGTTGCCTAGTTGGTCAAAGTGAATAGTTATTGTCTTATTGATCAGTGCAAAAGTACGAGTGAAAAAATAATTCATATTATTGGAATGGAGCACTACACACAGATATTAGAAAACACTTGATTTTGCACAATATTTTACCAAAATGCTCTCTCCGAGGTTCCACCCCTGGACTTCGCTGGGGACTTTGCCTCAAGACCCCCTCTTCGCTTTCTTTTCGATTAGGGGGGCGGTATCTCATCCGCCTAGAGCGGCGGTTTTTCTAAATCTGGGCCTGGTAATATACCAAACTTGTGGCTGTGTAATACAGTACATACTTTTATCATAAATATTTATTTACCTACAAATACAATATATGAAAGATTTAGTTCTTACAGAGTTTCTCTCTTCACACAATCAACATATAGCTGCTCATTTGCAAATTAACATGCACGAACTGTAAATTGAATCAGCTGAAGTATTGTAGTAAGCTTGAAAGTAAACTGAAACATCCTTTGTTTGTTCTCTGAATCTCTGGTGACTGATTTATTTTATGTGTGTGTGTCTATGCATATAATGCTAGGTTTAAAAAATTACAATCTACTCTCTCCATTTTTAATAAATGTAAGTATTAATAGGTTTTGCTTCTGTTTTTTTACTGGTTCCAATTCCTTAAATTTTGTTATTTTTAGCTCAAATGCTACAGTATACAAAAACACTTTTGCTATATGGCAGTTATCCAATTTGCAAAATTTACTAAAGGAGCTATAAAGGTTTTTCAGAAAATGATTTATAAAAGCTTTTCTATAATTAGCAGGTTATTTAAGTGGTCCATTTTAAAAAACATCAAGCTGGTTTCATTCTCAGATTAGTAGAATGGCACACATACTACTAATGCATAGATTTGTCACTTACCTGCAGTTTGGTATGTACACAAGGCTTCCATTGAAAATTACTAAATAGCAAAGAATACCTACAAAACAATGATTCAAATTAGGTTGGAAAACCAGAATCTAAATCTAGTTACAGTGTTGCCACAAGTTCCAAGGGATTGGCTGGCTTCTTCCTTAAAATATTATCCACAACCTATTATACTACAATTGGCATGATTTTGACTCTTTATGCTACAAAACACAAGTCAAGGGTATGGGGGACACTGTGCTAATGGACATTGTTCCAAACACTCTGAAAACCGTAAAAAGGGACAGTAGGCCAATGCCACCCTTTTTTCATGTTAGAAACTGTGACAATGGACACTGTGTTAAGACCCTCCCTCCGCATTGGAAACTGTGTGAAGGGACATTGTGCCTACAGACTTACTGCCAAGCAACATTGTGTTAATGTGCACGTCTATGACCTTCACGGAACGAGTATGAGAAATTTAAGAGAAGGAACGGTTTCAAAAAGAATTACAATGTCAAATGGGCTATAGTATCTTCTTGCGTTTTGTTACAAAATACAGACCATATAAAGAACAAATCTTTAAAGGAAAATTACTTGTAAACGACATGTAACAATTACATTTAAAAGTATGTTTATTACATTCTACATTTCAATACATTATTTGAATATATTAATCATCACAAGGGGTGGCCTTATCAGTACACGAGCTAGGGTGATGTTTATCGTAAAAACAGCATATAACATTTACAATTCATGTTTACTTATTCCTATTCATTTTAACACATGAAGTATTAAAAAAAAAAATAATAATAACTGCATTGGCCGGGAATCGATCTACCTATGTAGCACTTTGTGAACTGGACTTCTTGCCGCTCATTATAGACTGCATATTCCAAAGCGTTATAAGCTAAATGCTGAATGTTCACAGGCCTGTTTCTCGTATAGGCTTGAGAAGCGTGCCCTATTATTCGGACAAATAGTTTTTGATTTGAGGACTACAAGTTCACGAAGTTTCGTTCGGATCGGAGACTTGAACGTCTGACCCTCCCCTTGCAAGATATAAATCACTAATTATGATTAATATATTCAACATTTTTAAACTTTTGGTGCTAAAGTCAACCTTGTTCTAGGAAAATTTATTTTCGAGTTAACGCTATTTCAGATAAATTGCATAAATGTCTCCAAATTTGGACCTGAGATTATTGTGAATTGCAACGAATTAATCTACTCAGTATTCCCAAAAGTTTAGTAGAACAGTAAACCTTATATTGTTAATCCTTTTTTTTTATTTTGCTACACTTACTTTCAGACGTTTATCCTTCCGATAAATCAAATAAATCCCACTGGATTCGAACCCATGACAATGTGATTTAAATCAATGACGGTGGAATATTCTATCTAACATTTGTAAATATCTAGTGCGAATAAACCTTCTAAATCAAATAAATTTCAAGATATTGGTCCTGTCAAAGGTCGAACAAATCCCTTTGGTTTTGAACCTGTAACTCTCGGATTTCAATAATTTTTAAATGATTATTACACATGATTTTAAAATTGTTTTATAAAAAAAAAAAGTATATGACGAACTTTTTCTGATACATCACTCTTACCCATAAATCGAATAAAGGCCTCTGCATTTGAATCCGTGACAAGAGACATAAATTAATAATATCAGTTTAAAGTATTCAACATTTCAAAATTTTCTGTTCGAAAAGATACCATCTTCGACAAATGTATTCAGATATAACGTTATTTTCCTAAAATCAAATAAAGACCTATGGATTCGAACCCATGACCCTACAATTATTATCACTACCCAGGTAACAAAGAATTTAGCCTATCTATTAAACATCTGAAAACTCTTGGTGAAAAATAAAATTAGTTTAGCCAGTATTTTTCGAGATATCCCACACATTTGGCTATAAATCAAATAAAGGCCTGTAGAACCGAAAATGTGACAGTGATATTTAAACCTTAAGTATCGGATAAAAGTACACAGCATTTGATAACATTTGATGGAAAAATAAACTTTCTACAGTTAATACGTTCAAAGAGAACGCTATTTCCGTTAATCAAATATATGCCTCTGGATTTGAACCAAAGTATCTTAGGTTGAAATCAATAGGCCCTACATTCAATTTTACTAAATATTAAAAAATACGTTTGTGACTAAAACAACCAGAGATCTTGATACACTTTTTGTGAGCTATTTCACCTGGTTCTAGCTATACTGAATACATTCTCATTGGTTTGAACCTTCATATTTAAGTCATTACACTCAATTATATTACTCGTGATTAGAAAAGTTTGGTGCAAAAATCAACCTTCTACGACTAATACTTCCTGAGATATAGCTTCTGCCCATAAATGGAATGAAAGCCTCTGGATTCGAACCGGGATTACAGGATTAAGTTCAGTAATTGAGAAATTATCTACTCAACTTTTGAAATTTTTCGAAGGGAAATGACCACTTACAACCAATACGTTTTGAGATCTGCTACAATTATGTGAGCTTTTCAACTGCTTCTAAATCAATTTAATCATCTTAGATTCGAACACATAACTATCAGATTTAAAGCATTACACTCGGTTATACTACTCGAAATTGGAAAAGCCTCTGGATTCGAACCTGCAGCTACGTCAATAATTGTGATTTAATTTACTTAACATTTGCAATCTTTTGTTAAAAAGAAACTATTTATGACTTACACCTTTTGAGATTTCACTTTATTTTGTGAGAGCTATTTCCCCTGCTTCTGAATCAAATAAATTCCCCTAGATTCGAACCCACAAACTTCATATTTAAATTTTCACACTCAACTATACTTCTTACTCCAGGGGTTGCATTAACGCATTATTTTGCGTATTTTACGCACTCAATTTTACAAATACGCACTGGGAATTAGTTTACACGTCCCTAGGAATGCATAAATATTCTCTAAAAAAATTTTTTTTTAATGATAAGCAACCCACGAAAGGGTATACATAAACCTGTAATGCAAAAGTACTGTGAGCACCAAAAGTAAACTTAGAACTAGGAAGTAAGCAAGTGTTTATGAGCCAGTTTCCCGATTTCAAAACATTAGCAGGAATTTTGGTGGCAATACCTGTTAGAAGTGTTGACTGTGAGAGAGGTCTCTCCTGTCAAAACAGACTGAAAATTAAATTCAGAAGCAAACTTTTGCCTGAAAACCTGGCTCAGTTAATGAGAGTTTCCTTATGCAGACCAAGTCTTTCAAAATTTAATGTAGAAAATGCCATTAAATACTTTGAAAACATGAAAAAGAAAAGAAAGTGACTGACCTTGTACTTTGTTTTTTTCCAAATAAAGCAAATTTCTGAGATATTTAATGGTAGGTGAAAATCAGTGTAAACTTGTGCAAAAATTGTAAGCCTGCAATATTTTGCATTTATAATTGTATTCAAATGTCATAGTGTGCTTTCATTGTAAAGCAGAAAAAGGTGTTCATCCACTCAGAGAGCAAATTTAACTGATGGCCTCCTGTATAACACCAGTTTTTGCTGATCATTACCNGTATTTTTAAACACACCCCCTTAAATTATGCTGTGCAAAAGTAATGTTATACATACGGTAGGTACATTTTTCACATTAAAAAAATGGTATATGCATGGGACACATTTTTTCCAGTGTAATGCATCCCTGGGACACATTCAACCCCTGCTACTTTAAATTTGAAAAGAATCAACCGTCTACGACTTTTACTTCCCCAGTTATCAATTGCCGATAATTCAAATAAAAGAAAATAGATTTAAAATTGTGACTGAAAATAATAATAAAAATGGCTTGATCTACTTAATATTTGCAAACTTTTGGTGCAAAAATTAACATTCTACGATGGACAGTTTTTGCAAACTCGCTGTCGAAAAGTTATATGCATATTTCAAATAAAAGCCTCTGGATTTGAAGTATTTCGAACCCATGACCTGACATTAAATGTTAATAAAAATGGCTCGATTTACTCAAATCCAGATACATACCTACATAAAAAGTAAATATTTTTTATAAAATAGATTATAAGTATAAATACAGTGCAGGTTATTTGCCATCTCCTTTCGATTGTGCAATATTTTACCAAAAACAACTCTGAATTCACATTAAAAATAAACGCTTCAACGTTTGACCGACAATTTCTCATAGCCATCAACAATGGAAGCGCTTAACACAATGTCAATTGTCACAGTTTCTAGTTAGCAGGAAGGGGAAGAAAGATTTCTAACAAAAAGCACAGTTTCCCAAAGGTAAGCATGGGCACAGTGTCCTTTCTAACAGTTTTCAACACGACGTTGGCACAGTTTCCATTGGCACAATGTCCCCATTCCCGAGTCAAGTTACAACATAAAGTGTGAAGTTCAATAAAGAACAATAGGTTGGTGATATTTTAAGGAACAAATGAAGCCAGTCAGTCTTTTGGAACTTGTGGCAACAATGTAATTAAATTCTGATTTTACCTTTTCTAGATAGACTTTGCTATTTAGTAAATTTCACTGGAAGTCTTGTGTACATGCCAAACAACAGGTAAGTGACAATTTGTGCATTATTAATATTAGTAGTAGTTGTGTGCCATTATATTAATCTGAAAATGAAGCCAAATTCATGTTTCTTTAAATGGAGCAGTTTAAACAAGCTGCTAATAATAAAAAGCTTTTATAGATAATTTTCTGTGGAAACTTTGTAGATCCTTTTGGTACACATTGCAAATTGGATAACTGCCCTATTGCAAGATACCCATGTGTCAAGCTTTTTCTTTAAGAAGCGACTATTCTAAACACTATAAATGGGAATTGCCTACTATAAAGGTAAACCCAGAAAGAGTCGACATTGAAAGATTCTAAAGTAGGTATGGACGATAACTGTAATGGTTCTTTTTGAAGAATTTGTGCCAAATAACATGTAACCAACCAGTTTATCTGTTAAAGTCTACCCAATTTTTCCAGAAGTAGGCCTAGATAGTTTTGAGCACATTTGTAATCCATTTATGCATTTTGTTCTGTTGACGATTTTAGCGATTTCCCATCATGGTCCGAGTTATTTTATACATATACACTCTGTTCAACAAGAAAGTGACCAGCATAATTTTGAAGGAAGTCACCGCAGTGCCATCTGTCATAGGTTGTTTGTAACTTCAAAATGAGTGCAAAATATCTGAAGCGTTTCGAGACGATGTTCCTTGTGAATCATCCAAAAGGACCAAAACTGACGTACACAATCTGCTGAGGCATCACTTAGGAAATCAAATACATTCGTGAAGAAGTGGGTACAAATGTATTTGGATGTTGGGAATGGAGACGACTAGCTGGAAAGGGGGTTGGTTCATGTGACGACGCCAAAGCAGGAGAAAGCGATCTTGCCTCTCTTTCAGATGAACCCTAACCTTACCCTGCATCAGACCCAAATGTAGGAATTAGATTTCCTATCTTGATGTAAATATTATATTTCATTAAAGCTTTGAGTAAATGGACTTTGAATTGCATTGTTCAAGTTTTAAATGAACATACGCTCATGAAAATGCTATCCATTGCAATCAGACAACAATTACAGGATGTCAAGAATGTAACTCTGAATACTGCCATAGTCTAAAAAGCGTGTATTAAGCGTATTGAATGTGTAGCTTAAGTAGCTATCTGTAAAATAACTGACATGTCACACAAGGTATATGTGATGGTGGATTATTGAGCTTCGGTGCCAACATGTATGATTACATTGCACAAGTACAGCTTGGCAATGTTGAACTGCGAGGTGATCGGTTTTGATCAAGGGACTTGGCCTGCAGACTTCGGAATATCCAGATCGTACAGTAGGCGACCCAGGTTATTCTAGAGATAAAGCAGGAGTCAAGTAAAAGGTGTGTAAGTGATTGCTTTAAAAAGATAGTTACCACACAGAAAATGGTATCTTATCTGTCTTAAAGTTACTACGACTGATCAAAGAGAAACAGAAGAGGCAATTCGTAAGGTATTGTAAATAATTGGTAATGTTTGCAAGGCAAACTTTATTTTTTATCTGATATCGAACATACTTGACGTTTGATATATTTATATTTTGCTGGCACACGACTAGTTAATGGCAGTGTTGATTTATAGCTCTGGTCTATAGTATATTATCTGATCGCAAGGAACGTATTTAAGACCAAATGGAGTAACTGTAATTTATTATATAGAAGGCATTGACTACTTCGAATTTACCTTTTACCCGTGCTCTGAATTTATAATTTGTAACTGGATTTTGGTTTTGTGGTTTAAAAGCAATTAATATATAATTTAAAATCATATTTTATTTAATTAATATACCTCACATCCCAAGGGTTTATTATGTTTGACTTAATGAAAATATCACTGTTTGCTGTTGTTCGTGCAAAAGATTATTACGTATAGCAGTTACATAACAGTGTTGAATGTATTTCACTTGATATTGTGGAAGCGGGAGTAGTAGACTGTGTACCTGTCATTTCGTATCTGGTTACTTCAGAATCATACGTGATGAAAAGAGTATTGACCAAATCATATGTAGTTCTCGTTTAAATAGAATTGTTTTGGTCTTATCAAACAAAAGATTTAATCAATATAAAGAATTAATAGTACATGAAAACTGTTCAAAACTCGCCGACACTTTGGAAAATTCCTATTGCTCTAAAAAACCCAACTGTAAGAATAAGTGTTGTTAGATTGTCTAATGCTGGCTCTGAGATTGTCATTGTTAATGAGCTGTAATTTTACCCCGTTAGCTATCCGGACCGAATTGAGTTTCAGCTAAGTGAGGCACTGAACGTGATAGTTTGGCTGAAATTTAGATCATAGTATGAATAACTAAATTTCTTATAAGGTTATAGGAGACTAATTATTCATACGTTATATGTTAGGTACCCTCTCTTTATTTAGGAAGTTAAGGGTACTACTCTCTTTCTAGCACCCAATCTGGCTTTAATTTGGTTCAAGTTACTTAATGAAGTGTTACCCAAATATTTGATTGAACACTTACGTATTTGTTTAAATATTAGAGAGGGGCGACTACACAAATCAATCTCCGCCAAAAGGGACTTAACATTGCCCTAAATACAATCAGAAGTCGCCTGATTAAAAAAGGTGTGTCATTCCAGTCTACCATGAAGAAACCGTTATTGTCAGAAAAGCATGCGACAAAACAACTGGCGTGGTAGAGGGCAAATTCAGGTCGAGATTGGGACAACGTAATCTGTACGGACGAATCATACTTCTCGGCATGGTCTCCCCTATCGAAGTCCTGTTCAAGGAAGCATAACACGATTCTTCAGCACACAGTGAAACGCCCTGTAAAAATTAATGTTTGTGGATGCTTCTGAAAATGCAGTTTTGGTTGTCTTTTCCTGTTTAAAGACAATTTAAATGCATAAAAAGACATTTTTTGAAGTCTGATGAAACGTTTTTTGGTGCAGACAGAACGAGGATGGTGCTACAGGAGGACAACGGCCCGAAACATTGCAGCAAACTTTGTAGTGAATGAAAACAATAAAATGGCATCACTGTGATGGAATGGCCTGCATCGCCTCCAGATGCAAATCCCATAGAAAATGTGTGGTCCTACGTGAAGATGAAGCTCAAAGGAAAGCCAATTTTTAACCAGAAACAGCTGCCACTTAGGATTAGAAAAATTTGGCACTCTTTGTCTCGTGAAAATGCTGAAAACCTTGTTGAAAACATGGCAAATCAGTGCCAAGACATAATTGACAATGGAGGTGATTGGACTACCTACTAGGTAACTGCCCAATAGCTTATAACATCTACATTCATTTAAAAAACAAAATTCTACCCTAACTTTTATTTCTTTCAGATTATGCTGGACACTTTCTTGGTGAACAGACTGTATATGTTCTGAAAATTCAAACTACTTGTTCCATTTCCTTTTATGTTGTATGATTCCGGTTTTCAGATTTATTGTGGTTAAATTAATTACATTGTACATTCGAATCAGATCCTATCTCTGTATGAAAATGTATTAGTGGATTGTCTAAAGTCTGTATTTTCAACAGATAAAAGATATGTGCTCAAAGCTGTCATCAGTGTCTTTCTTAAATGACATTTAATTCTTAACTCCAATTCTGATAATGCAAATTAGGAAAATACACACTTTTTGGTATGAAATTACAAACTCACCTTTAAGAAGCTTCTGACCCAAGTGTTTTTATCTTTACTTCTCTAGAAGATAAGGATGTGCAATTATATGATAACACTTATCTCTGTCTAAAGGCAAATAAACAAAGCTCTCCTACTGGCTGAGCATATTAAAAATGATTTACATGATTCAATAACTGTTTAACTCATTCAAAATATGGTTGTATTAGACCTACTCATAAATTCCATGACATGACACTGATCTTCAAATTCATCACAGTCTACCTCCTGCAATTCATCTAGATATACGTAAACTACAGTGTTCCTAATAACTAAAAGATTTAATACTTACACGACGTTTGCAAAGACTAAAGCACAGCCATGTTTGTTGCATCTACACCCTTCAGTGCCGTAGCTCGTACTCACTTACCTCTAGCAAATATGAAAATAAGAAGAGAAAATTTGGGCAGTGTCGCCAATAGTTACATGTATTGGCATTTTATTACTTCTAAGGCAGGCACGACAGGTACAACTAGCACATTCTAATTTCTGGCAATACGTGAACGTAATTTACGTACATGTATTGCCAGAAATTGTACTGGTTATGCCTGCCTCAGAAGTAACAAAACACCAATACACAAAACTATTGGCAAAACCGCCCAAATTTTCTCTTCTTATTTTCGTAGGACCTATGGCAGCGAAGGGTCCAGATGCAACAAACATGGTGGAGCTTTAGGTTTTACAAACGTCGAGCAAGTATTAAATCTTTTCGTTATTAGGAACACTGTAGTTTATGTACCGTATATCTAGATGAACTGCAGGAGGTAGATGATTATTTTATCTCCCGATCTTTGATTCTTTATATATTGCCAAAATCTTTTGGTATTTTCAGACAGAAATAAACCTAAATCCTCTTTCTCAAATTTATTGCGAGCTGTTCTTAAGAGAGTTTTAGTGCTAATACGAGCTTCCCTAAACGGCATGTGGACGGTTTTCTTTTCTTAACTTGTTTCTTAATTTGCGTTGCTTTCTCAGTGCTCTCTTAATATCCCTAGAATACCATGGTGGTGTTTTACTTGAACCTAACTC
>KZ870056.1:49122-64710 GCA_003456935.1 Machilis hrabei | reverse complement strand
CCGATTTCAATGGTTACTGGTTATTTATTAAAAATAAATTTTTTTAGTGCTGTTTAATTGAAAATTGGAGCTTTATTTCAGTTAAACACAGTTTACGCACTTGCTGAACTTTAGTTTTTAACAAATGTTGCACGGGAAGTATTTTGAAGTGATCTAATGTGCTACATTTTTTTTGTGTGTCTCGGTTTGATCATAAACGTAGCGTAAATCATGACATTTCGCGCTTTAACTAAAGATGATAAAATGGCTTCACAACACTTTAATTGAGATTTCTATAAATTAATAACTATCCTAGTAATAGACCTACTCATTGACCGGGTTCATGTTGACTGGTCCTTAGGCTTAATAAAGAACTACGTAGTGTTTATATTTCAAATGTACATCAACGCCGTTAAATAATATAATACAGCATGCCATTCAGTAGCTTTACTTATATTTACAGAACTCTGCCTATACAGGGTGTGTGTTAACGAAACGTCTTAACTTTGTGAGCTTATAGCAGAGATACGTCTGAATAAAAAAAAAAAGCAAACAAGGGTCCGATTCCGACCAGTTACTTTAACCGATCGCAGCAGTTCATGTACCTCCAAGACTCTGAACTTATATAACAGTTGCTAACCGATCGTAACGAGCAAATACAGTAGATGATTGTGTCTCACAGCGTACAATGGATTTTTTGTCAGTTGTTTTTTTTTAATTCCGAATATGCCAATATGGTGTACGTTATGGGTTTTCTGATGTCAATGTTGTTCTTGCTGTATATTAATATCTGCTACGTTTTGCAAGTCGACGAGTGTTTAGCAGAGCTTATCAGACATAGCGTGAGCCTGGTACATCAATAAAAATTCATATTGCTTATGATCCGCATNTNTTCAGAATCGAACACATNTNNANATNTTTTTTTACTCNGATATATCATTGATANAAGTTCGTAAAAGTGTTATCTTTAGCCATCACCCACCTTTTAAGTGCAGCTTCATAAGTTAATGAAGTATAATTGTTAAATAACATGTTGATATATCAGAAATTACAAGTCATACTACGTACTGTTTTGTACTGGATATTCCTGAATCTAAGAATTACCTTCTATGTCAATATGTCAGAATATTGGAACTAGATATGATGTTTATGTATAAAGTATGTTGATACTTTCGCAGTGTAGCTGCACGAAAATCTAAAAATCTACATAGTGTGCTTACAAATAATGTGATATTTTTTTTACACAAAAATATAGAGACCTTAAAGTTGTATCGTTTGTCAGAACAATTTTATTTCCCTTCCATTGAGTACAAGCGTGGCCACGACCCACACCACGAAAGTATTGAGGTTAGAAGGGATTGCCCTATATGTATCGTTTCTGGGGCAATTACTGCAGATAAGAAGCATGGATCGTTTTTGTCGTGGAGAACACAGTCACTGGTGTTAATTATTGTGGTATGCTGGAACTTTAGCCCTGTTGCTATTACACAAGGAAATTGCAATTGTTCACTAGTGGAATCATCCGTTAAGGCATGTACACACTTATCGAACGAACGGCCAGGAACGAATGATCGATTCGGCCGAATGTTGGTGAACGTTCGTCAGTACTGTACACACTATGCGAACATTCGTCTGAAACCATTCGTTCAAGTTAAGCTGAATTCCGCAAACGTGATGATGTGAGGTTTTACGGCTACTCGACACACATGGGTCATTCGAGCCGGTTTACATATCCACTACTCACTATTTTTTTATGAAGGTGATGATGAACACTTTTTATTGAGACAGTGAATAACACCCAGCCCTAGCCAGGAATCGAACCTGGGACCTCCGGCGTGCAAGGCCAGGTGGCTAACCACTAGGCTACCGGGGCCGGCACAAATATTGTGCTTTTGTGAACTTAAGTCTTGTGATAAAGTGTCCTCTGACTCCAGTGAAGATGGTGTGATAAACGTGTCATCAGTCTTTATCATAATTTGAACCCACTCCACAGTATAATGTAACTGAAAACAGTGCACATAGGTGACCGGTACAAGGTAGGATATGAAACGAAGGCCACGAGCCTATTCGTTCACTTTCGGTTTACCGTTCACACTTAGCATAGAAAGGCTTTCGTCGTTCGTCTGCTGTGTTAATTCCTTTACACTGGACAAAATGAGGCAAGTCGTTGCCATACCATTTACCAGAATTGACTCCCATGCATTTTGTTTGAAAACAATCAAGTATTTCCTGCTACGTGGAACATGTTGAAGGGGAGAATAAGTAAAAATAATGGATTGTGAAATACTATGCAACGTAAGGTGGTAAAGACTTTCACAGAGCAACCAAGGAGTCCAAAGTGAACTTATCTTCTATTAAAAAGAACTGCTACACAGTGCTCTTTCCAGCGATGACAATAACATATATCTATGGATTTTAGTTTCAAAGAAATAAATCTTATAAATCTCTCATATCATTTGTAATCACACTCTATATTATAGTCCGTACGATAAACTACGCATGAAGAATTAATGAACGTGAAACATTCTGTATACCTTGTATGTACTGCTATGGAAAATGTTTCTCGTGAAGAGTGAAACGTATTGTAAAGTCTATACTAATGCTACCTGGACCACCTGTATTAACCTTAAATCAGGCTTAATTAAATTGCAATAAATCTTTGAGAGTAACTACCAAGAATATAGATGGTGGGTAGGAAGTACGGATACAACAAGATTCCGTTGCACATCTGAAAAGGAAGCCAAACAGAAACCAAGGAACGTCGAGAAGATATATATGACTGTCGCTGTAAGGGCACATACAAAGGATAAGAAGGCGGTAAATAAGGAGAAGCCATGACGAATGTGGTGTGAAGCATTACAGTAGACACGGACGGGGCGTAATGGAGGCGTGAAGAGTAGAAAGGGTGGAAGAGGACAGAGGGACGCAGGGAAAGAGAAGGACACAATAAGCTCAAAGGAGGAGCGTAACTTTGAGTGAAAGGAGAATTGCATTAGCATTCTGTGAAGTGAGAAAACGGGGCCTCTAAGATGTGACTTCAATGCTTGATGGTGGTCTTGTCATTTGCATTTCAACAGAATCAAAAGGGACATAAGGCAAAGAATAAAGAGAGGTGCCGAGAGAAGGGAAGTTTACTTACTTACAGAAACATACCGACTAACCAACCAAACAACGAAAAGAGAACTGGAGTCACAGGACACCACTAAGAGAAGAGCAATTGCGCAGTAACAGCAGTGAATAAAGTTTAGCCATGTTTGTTTTAACAAGACTAATCAAATCAACAGTGGTATTATTAAGTTACAGAAAAATATAATCAAGGAGTGATGAATGATATTAAAATTGTAGAAACAACGTATCGTCAGATTTAATGCAAACACTCAACAAATCAAACATTCGCTTGGTTAACACCTAATGGCTACAAGGCACTTATGACTGATTGATATTACGCCATTGGGGAGTAGAGTGNAGTCATTTATCTGTTTGATGATGATGATGATGATGATGTTAGGTTTTACGGCTACTCGACACACATGGGTCATTCGAGCCGGTTTACATATCCAGTACTCACTATTTTTTATGAAGGTGATGATGAACATTTTATTGAGACAGTGAATAACACCCAGCCCTAGCCAGGAATCGAACCTGGGACCTCCGGCGTGCAAGGCCAAGTGGCTAACCACTAGGCTACCGGGACCGGCTATCTGTTTGAATATTATCTAAACACAAAATTAGGTATTTATTTGATAGTTTGCAGATATATCTACTCAGTCCAACATGCTCACTGTATCTTGGTAGTGGTATCATGAAAGTAGCCTTCTCGTATATGTGGCAGCATCTATTAACGTGTTCAAAAATCATAGTTTTATGGGGCCTATTTAATACAGAATGATTATGACATCGTGTTTTACGTTCCGTTGACACACAATGGGTCATTAGGGGCGATGAAACAATGTTTACTGTGATTAATGAAGGTGAACTTAATTCTATGAACAACACACACATATAAGACAGCACAAACATCCATGCCTTACGCGAGATTCGAACCCACAACCTCTCGTTCCAGGGTACGCTGTGCTAACCACTACCCCAAGTAGGTCGGCTTTAATACAGAAACCGTAGTAAAGCAGAAGAGCGTAACGAAGAAATTGGTAGGGACTGAAACCTATGAACTAGTTTGGCAAATTCATTAAATTGAACTAATATATGTAAACTGCAAAAAATTTGGACCAAGTGTCAGCTTTCTACGCCAAACAGTTTTCATGATATCGCTTGTGCAAATAAATCGAATACACCCTATTATATCTGGATTTATAAGACAATTATAAGAAACTAATCTACTCCACATTACATAAATAATGCTCAAGAATATGAAGTGCAATTAAAAGTGTTTAATATCTTGTAAAAAAACAACAATAGTTTAATTTATTTCACTTTTAAATTGTAGCCAATTTTTTGTTACTGAACAGTTATACAGAAATAATTTGTGAAAAACAAATCTAAGCAAAATATATGTTTTATGTCAGTCTGCTGATTACCTAAAGGAAAAATTGTTGTAGGTAAGAAACCGTAAGTTTTGAAAATGTATTGATAATGTGCGTACAAACTGAAAACTTTTAGTTCAATAACCAACTTGTCCACGCAATGAAAGTTTAATTATACAGTGGCATTCAAAAAGATTTTTCTTGAATACCTTTTGCGGGGTGAATATGTAATGTTGATATAGTTTGTTTGGTTGTCAATCATGAATACAATGAGGTGATACCGGAGATTAGATTAGAGTAATACCACAGCCGAATGACAGTTTTTCTATATGACTTCATTATGGTTTAACTCTTAAGTAGATCTTCAATTGTCACCAATTTAAACCTATATATGTACATAATGGATTTATTTACAATTGTTGACGTATTGCTATTTCGTAATTAGAGAAGTGATATCCAAACAAAAGGAATAACCAATAGGTAGTAGAAAATGTAAGATATCTGGGATTTCGTCACATCGTGGTAACTTTTTCATCTTTGGAATTGCATCACGGAGATCGGAGGGAACGTACCATCGTTTCCTGCAAACAACGGCTCTCTAGAATTTAAGGAAGTATATCTGCAATACTTAAGTGGACATGACGTTAATTTTTGGCATTATCAAAATACTTATGAGTTGTCAAAAATTAGTGTTACCTTTTGAAAAAACAAAGATAAATTATAGGAAACAAAATACAATGAAAATATTTAGTTATCAAATTTGCCATTCATAAGAATCGAACAAACGTGTTTGAATTCAAACTCATAGCTAATATTGAGAACTAATTTTAAATAATAAGGTATAAGAGTAATTTTGTCATAACAATCATCTTTCCAACGCAAATGCTTTTCGAGAAACTTCTTTTAAAATGTTACACATTCTAACAGTAAAATTGTTGTGAATTCAATCCCATGTTTTTGCGTTTTTTTTTTAATTTGATTTGGTGTTGGGTGAATTGGGTGATATTTTTTGGCAAATTTGAAAGAATTGTCAAATCAAGGTATTATTGTTTATTATCTCAATATTGGATTATCCTTAATTTTACAAGCCAGTTTTTTTAGGGAAAAATGGGTTGCACCTATTAGTCTAGTCATATAAATAAAAGTAAAGTTTTTAAATTAAATACCATATTTAAAGGTTAATGTACACATGAAACAAAATTACATAAGAAAATCTATGCTGTCCTTTATCATGTCACTGTTAAAGTGTCTAAAGTCTAACAAATAGACTGAACTAGTTTATAAAAATAATGCATTGTGTTGAAAATATCCGAAAAACATTCAATCTAACTACAAAACGTTTGGTAAAACAGTAAGCCTTCTTCTGCAAATAATTTTTGAAAGTTGTGGAGTAAAAAGTTCACATTAATTATACTGATTTTTTTAATATATTATTTTAGTTTACTGTATTGCTGAAAACGACTTAAACTTATTCATTATTGAAACATACTTTTAAAGACCTTTTGCCAAAATACATGATCAAGGACTGTATAATGATTAAATAACGATAAACTGATACTGCTTCAAACCTGCGAATCAATGTAGAAAATTCATTAAAATTGTATTGGTGTATGTAAAATCTGAACACTTTAATGCAGGTGTCTAATCCATGAATATTTTAATCGATATTTGAAAACTTCTTTGTACCTTTTACAATCAATAAATTTGTATACCATGGTGTCGAAATGTTTTTTGTGGAATAAATATGGACATATACCTACAGGATGAGGCATTTAAATTGAGACACGCGAATATCTAAAAAACAAAGAATTTTAGACAAAAATGTTTTATATAAAAGTTGTTTGATGTCGAGGGGCAAATAGGAAGACATCATTTACGTTTTATTTGGTGGACGTTATCAAGGTCAGATTAAAGTCAACTTTGTTTTTTTTAATGGGAATCTGTATTTTTTTTGTCGCTGTCTTATTGTACGCTATATAACTGACAACTTTCGTCTCAAACATTTTGTTATTTAACTTCAAATTAAAAAAAAAATCCAAAACTTTTACCTAGCTGCGGCAACCGCCGCTGTTGTAATTTCCAGAGAATAGTGGGAATTAGTTAATAAAACGTAAGTACTTGCAATAAAAACACAAAAAAGTGATGAGACATACCTTTATTTATTAAAGAATTCCCTTTGCTTCACATTATTGTAGTAAGTGCTCAAAATGGTGACCTTCTACTTGGATGAAATTTGAAGTTAAATAACAAAATGTTTTAGNCGAAAGTTGTCAGTTATGTAGCGTAGAATAAGACAGCGACAATAAAAATTCAGGTTCCCAATTAAAAAAACAAAGTTGACCTTAATAACGTCCACCAAATAAAACGTAAATGATGTCTAGCTATTTTATATAAAACATTTGTATCTAAAATGCTTTGTTTTGTAGATATTCGCGTGTCTCAATTTAAATGCCTCGCCCTGTATATTTTAATTTATATGTCCCTTTATACTGTATATTAACTCATTCGAGAATAGCACAGTGTTATGGTAAAGCCAAAAGAAGTACAAACTTGTACTAAGGGTGTCTCGGTGATGCTACATTCTGACAACTTGTCACATTTACGAAATTTACTACTGTAAGGGCATAAGAATGATTCAAGTTCACAAAGGTAGGCCTCTTGTTAAAACAAAAAAATAAATAATATCAATAACATTTGTCGTACAGAAACATAATTTTTACATTTTGGAGCTTTTCTATAGCACTGAGTATAAAACTCATGTTCAATTGTATATAGGGACTAAGTGTGCTTATTTAAAGTTAAGACAGTGCTGTTAAATTAGCAACAAGTAAAACAAAAGTTACTGGAACAGCCGAAGTACGATGCTGATTACGATGACATTAAGTTCAGAAACTATATCTAAGTTTTTATAATTTTGACCTTTAAGGTCAAAACAGGGTTTCATATTAAAAAAACTGGACTTATAAAAATTAATATATATATATTCTGTATTTTCTACATACGTTTTACGTAACATTGTTATTTTACTCTCATAAAAGTATTATCAAAATAAGAAAATAGTATCACATGACTAAACAGCAAAACAGAGCTTATAAAAACTACTACATAAATTATGACATTTTCAACGAATTTACAAAACTACAAACCCTTCCTTGTGGATAATAAATAAAATAATCAACATTCACACAAATATTTAGGTATTAACTCTGAAGTAGATCTTCAATTGTCANCAATTTAAATGACACCGTAGTTGCTAGCATAAAATTATTTTAAGTTGTTCTGTTAATTTTGATAAACACTTACCTTGTGGCGATGTCCCGATGCACAAAGTTGAGTGTTTCTAAGTATCGCATTCCTGATGCTATCTGTGTAGCCATGTACAGTAAGCAGCTGTAACTGTAAAAAAAATCATATTACTTATGTCATCCATCTGAGGTTAGGATATTATAAAAACTATTTTCCCTTAAAAATTTCGTACAACGTAGAACAAACATAGATGAATGGGAAAGACAAATAGAGAAAATCACGTGAGAAAGAACCAATTGCATCAAAAATGGAAAAAAGACAGTGACATAAAAGAAGAGGTACGGAAAAATGGAAAACGGACACAAAACTCATTAAACCGAACTCGGTCAATACAAATTTATCAGTACTTATAAGGTGTCCAAATTACCATAACAAGGATATGGTATTTTATTTTACCATTTTCATGGGCAAAATATATTTGCCGCCTTATTTATAATGATAAGTTCTTTACTACTTGTCATTAGTTGCCGATTCAAGAATAAACTCGTTGCCTACGCCAATGAGTTAATGACGTAAAAGTGTGAGACGTCACGCCGCCCGCAACGTTGAATTTTGGATGAATAGCCTGATTTTCGGTTACGTGTTGGATGATTCGCCTATTTGCCTTTATCCCCCAACACTTTTGAGAAACAAACACATCGATTACATGTAAATCAAATCAATCTACACAGTTGTATTATAGTATTATTATAGTAGTCCATGAACTAATATTGGAATTGGTACTGGGTTAACATAATTTTGCAAGATTTTTCTAATGTGCGCTACGTGCAAAATCAAAGTCAGGGTTAAGCTAAGCAGTGTAACCTGAACATATCTGAAAATCTCGTGATCATGACGCACCTCTCTGTAGGCCTAAAATATGTAAATGTTCTTGATAAACTTATGCTACACTTCACTAGGCTATGACAGATATTGTTCTCGATAGCTATATAATCTAATCTGGATGACTACATAATATTGAATTTGGAATCACGGGCATGCTATACTGTTGGAGAATTATTGAAAAATTAAATATAAAGATATTGCTAAAATTAAGATGTTAAACGAAAGATAAGAATAAAATTAAGAAAAAAAAAGTAAAAATGGAAAAAAATGATTTAAGGAACCCTTAAGGAAATAATAAGCATCGGAAAAACTTTTGGGAGTAAAGTACTAGAAAAGTGCAAAACTTTTATGCTTTGGGAATTTTTCCCTCTGGTTTAGTGTATTTTTGTTGTTGTATAGTGCACATTGGAGAGGGAATTTCGTGTAAATTAAGATGATTTTCATTCCCATGACCCGGCAATAAAGTATAACCCCCTTTTTTATATTGTTAGGGTCATGATTATTGTTTTGTTTTTGTTTCTGTTAATTGTTTAGGAAAATGTAACCAATATTGTAATAGTCCGAGCTGCATACGGATTCCATAAGTAAAATGTACAGAAAGTGGCTAATGTCTCAGTATGAGTACTATATACATAAATGAAAACGGGTTTAAACCTTACAGTGTACTCTACTTTTTTCTTTATTATAAATTAATGTNGTATCAACGACAGCCTGTATGGCAGGAGTTTACTACAACTTTAAAGNACGATTTGAAAACCCGATNAAATAGTACACACACAAACTTTTAGCTTATCCGATTCAAAAGCAAAAACAATAATGAGTATTTGCAACATACAATTAATCAAAAAATAACGGTGCATAAGCCATGTTTTCAGTTGACGAGTTGTGACGATACTCTACCTACTTTGCTACCCCAAACATGCCTCAGTTCATTATTTATTTAACTCAAATTTACTAACCACAGTGGTAATATATACGAGATACATAATTTGCATGTTACCTGGTGTCAGCACTTGATAATGTAAACTATTACGTAGCCCTAGCACATTTATTTTACCTNAGCCAGGAATCGAACCTGGGACCTCCGGCGTGCAATGCCACGGGACTAACCACTAGGCTACCGGGGCCGACACATTTATTTTACCTAAATTAGTATAAATATATGTCGTTGATTNGCATTTCNCCAGGTCTGAAAGAGGTCTACAGCGCTCGAGACTGGTCAAAGGCTGTCTTCATTCTCGGGCTTGGTTTTCACGGAGACCAAGAGATCTCTTCCACTCAAAACACGACTGTGCAACCATACTCGGCAGCCGAGCACGAGTACGAGAGTGTCTCCAACTCTAATAGTGACTCTGCATACGGCCCTATGTGCCATTCAAGCACTCCAAATTTGGTTACGTTATATCAAGCCATTCAGAAGTTAATAGGGGGAAGCGGGACTTTTGAGCCACTCTGTATAAACGAAACAGATAAGATCACCAATTGGCTATGCCTTGAACTAGCTCCACCCTTTTACATGTGACCTCCTATTTATTAGACCCCTTCTAATCAAATTTGAGCTAAGGCAAGAATAAGCTTCGTTGTCTTTCATTTGGGAAGTTGCCTTCATGTCCCAGAAACGTGCCTGTGCAAGCAAAGTGACTCTTTACCACGTCTCTCTCCCTTCATTTGTTTTCGCACCATTAACTACAGTGGCGCAGCGTATCACGAAAGACATCGCTCGGTCGCACTCTATGTGACCTGGGGTGACTTTAAACTTGCTGTTCTGCTCCGATAACAACAGTAATTGGACATTACTTAGTGTAGTTAATTTGTTTGTGCAAAACAAATGATACATAAAACAAACTCAAAATAACCGAGGTTTAAGAGCCCTATTAATGCTGGAAGTGCTTAGATTCACTTTAGATCCGCCCTCTGCTGCTCTTTTGTCTTCAACTTCTTCTCCACCTTCCCTTTAGTCTTGGCTTTAGCGGAACAACTTTCAAAGACGAGAGGAAAGCTTTTCAAGTGAGTCCAAATTCCCGCTGAGAGGCAACCAAGCCCATTTAGTGAGGAAAAGTGCCAGCCGATTTTGGCACCATCTCAAATGCTTAATGATCTCGGTTTTCCTTCTCGGGTTGAGCAGCATTTTTTGTTTTTAATATCATTTCCGACACAGTGAGCTGAAGGGCCAGACGGCGATAATCTAACTAATGGTAGTCTTACCCTGGTCTTACCTTTTATGAGTATTTACAAGATAATGTGTTGGAATATATTACGATATTGGTGTAGGGTTCTGGTAATGCTGTCGACTCTTTTCACGTTGTATAAAATTCTTCCGCGTCTGTTAAATGTTTTAGTGCGGCAACAGTTGGTGCATCTATGGGTAGGCCTACTGGTTTACTTTCTAACAAATCACCTTGACAAGAAGGCAGACGAAGCCTGGATATGTATCTGGAGCCTCAATATAAAATTAACAGCACGGATATTTGGGATAAATATATGTCACATGCATTTACAGTTAATTGGTAAATGAATTATATTAGTTCCATCAACTTTAATTTATGTATCCAATAGGTAGAACAAATATTAGTTTGAATTACACGAATTAAGTAGCCGGCTGTAGCTCAAACAGACATCAATATTACCACACATACAGGGTGGCCCACTGAAAACAGTATAAGCTGGTTGTTGCCATTTTAAATAGATTTTAAGAAAAAGGCTCTGACACGTCAATTTTGTTTGTTAAGGGGACACATAAATTGAGTATTTTAATTCACGTAACTTCAACCCTAGTAACTACTAGTAACCATTGAGTCATTTGTTTTGGTAACTATGTTGCTACTGTGGTAAGTGCTGTACTCCACAAATGTTGCAGAATGTACGACAACATGTAGAGCAGAATCTCTATTATTGTATGGAAATTGGTGGTGGTAAATTCGAACATTTAATCCACTGACACATAAGTTGCCACTTTGGTAAGTACGGCATTTTCTTGTAAACTAATGATCCTAATTCAAAAATAAAAACACTGTTGTACAGACAATTTGGCGCTCTTTTAAATGATGTGACCTTTCACAACCCTTTCCATTTAAAATTTTAGGGGTGCTCTTTTAGGGTTGAAGTTACGTGAATTAAAATACTCAATTTATGTGTCCCCTTAACAAACAAAATTGACGTGTCCGAGCCTTTTTCTTAAAATCGATTTAAAATGGCAACAACCGGCTTGTACTGTTTTCAGTGGGCCACCCTGTGTATATTTGTTCATGTGAATATGCGAATAGTTCATCAAGATCAAATCCTATGTTTATTATTTGGGGGAACACTTCCTCAAAGTGAACGTGTATATCAGTTGGTATTGCAACATCAACCGCAGTTGCACATACGTCAGACGTAGGGCAAAAATATGCGCACATTAGCATTCAAAAGCAATCTGAATGACGTACATATCAGTTCTGAAACTCCAGCATAAAAGGCATACTAAATCATTGACATATTTCCATAAATGTGGAAGCATCAGTATTGGTATATTACCTGAAGAAAGCACGTACCAGTACAAGGAAATTTATTTATTTTTAAAATATAATGCCCTTACTGTTAAAATTGCAGATTTCTCAGTAACAACCATCTTTGTTAATCTTATTTTAAACCTGTTTTATTGTAGGCTTTGTTATGAGATTTAATTTAAATTCGTGTTTTATTGCATTTTGCAAACCCGTCCAACGAAAAGCCGTAGTTAATACAGAAAAGTCATCTAAATATTATAGTTATATACAATCTTCAATTTGCCTTTAACCCACCTGAGAGTTTTGAGACCAGGAGTTGATGTATCTGGTACGTGACCCTTGAGGAACTGATTTAGGTCACCATGAGGAAGATACTCAAGAACCACACAAAGAGGTTCCTCCGCTGAGCACAGAGCCAGTACTCGCGCCAGGTGAACATCTTCGAGCGCTGCCAATAATCGAACTTCTTGCCGAAATTCAAGCCTGCAAGTGAAGAAGTAATATGTAGTTTAGTGATACAATACATACTACACAACTTTAGCTTAAACCATCAAAATGGCCGATTCCTTTGTGTTTTGCCGCCGTATATCTGAGATAACCTCCCTGATACCCGGAACGTTATCCCTGTTTCCGCGTTTGGTATCGGGATACGTAAAAATGGCATTTTTTGTAGAACTAAAGACTCGTGTCATTAAATAGTTTATTTGGCTGTCGCCTCATAAACTATTTAATGACCCTTGTGAATTTATTGTCGCTTCGCGACCATTACAATTTGCACACAATTTACCACTTTCCTGAAACAAACCAAAATTCCTACAACTTAAATCGAAAGATAACCATTGTTTAGTAATAAATCGAACCTGAGAAAACTTTTGGACATTAACACTATAGGATAATGTTGGCAAATGCAACCAGTCATCAAATGCGAGCAGTCCAACTTTCCCCGTAAATATTATTAAGAACACTGTGTTATAGGCCTTCCTAGATGTTTCAAAATGGCTGGTTAAGCTTCATTATTTGTCTGCATGTTCCTTTCGTACTCGCTAAACCATACATTTCCCTAATATTTACGAGGAAAGTTCGACTGCTCGCATTTGAAAACTGTTCACATTTGCCGACATTATTTTACATTCAACACCTCAGAAAAACCTTTATTCATTAAACTGTACCCATAATAAACCCCATACAAATTAAACTAAAGAGACCTAATTACGTAGGTATATTATGGTAAAAATACGCAAATTTAATAATAAATCGAATCTGAGAAAACTTTTGGTATAGATTCAAGCGTTACTAGAAATACACATTAACATTTTAGTTACTACGAATACACAAATACCTAATTTATATTGTCAAACGCAAGCTTGAGTCTGTCATTAAGACATCAATATACTCGTAATAGGTATTCACGTATCTGTAATAAAAAATATATGTGTTGTCAAGCAATCTAAATTTATGTCGTCATAGAAATACTATTCTTTAAATATAAATAACTGGTGTCCCAAAATTATACCTGTTACTGTACATGACAAACTATAAATGTACAACTTACCTTCATTTTCCCAGAATAAATATCATAATCCATTGGAACACAACATCCCNGAACTGTACGTGTAAAAAACACTATTATCCGATATGCACACCACACTTTTCCAGTCTGGAAGCTCGTTCACAACTGACCAATCTGATAAAATTACCGAATCATACACGTCACAGTGCCATCTTCATTAGTGAATTGTAACTAGCTTCACGTTTTTTACGGAGGAATTTAGAAACATAAACCCCCTTGGTCAGGTCTTTTCTCTACAAAGTATATTATTTCTGATAAGTTTGTATACAAACAAGCCATAATTAATGTTTTGAATCCTTCATTGCCATAATTAATGTTTTGAATCCTTCATTTCCATAATTTAAGACTAATATACCCTCTTTCAACAAGTTCTCCGAAATAATCCGAGGTTTGGTGTCGCAATAATAATATTCTCGGCTCTAAAAGAGCCTCGAATATTATGCTGCGATACCAAACCTCGGTTTATTTCGGAGAACTTGTTGAAAGAGGGTATATCTACACTTATGTTGTATTTGTAACATACAACATATATAACGTAAGTAATACACCACTAGTATGTAAGTAACTCTGTTCCTTGTCAGTTAATCTTACATACAGTAGTTATGGGTTACTTTTTAATTATGTCCTTTATGACCCTCTGGTAGTAGAATTATTTCATTCAAAGACTTACGAAAGTGATTCACAACCCAGCTTCGAAGAATGCGATGCATATTTTCATATTTTTCATAAACCAGGCATATTATTAACAGGTAGACTATTAATGGTAAAAACAAGCGAGCGTAGAACAGATCAAAATGCATACCTAAGAAAAATTCCTAATGATGATAATTCAGAGTGGTATATAATTGAATAAAAGTCCATGATGGATTTTAAATTTGTACTACTTCCAGTGCAAAGAAGGAGTATGTTAACGTTTATTATGTCAAATTTAGGCTAAATTGGATGAGAGAGAATTAGCGACACTAAATGCGATACTGAATTTACGAATTATCAAGCGAAGTTGTGCAATACTAGTGCAAATTTACATGTCAAATATGAAACTGAATGTGCAGGTTTTTCCAATGGTAGCTTTTTTAACATTTTTAGAGAAAATAATTATACTAGCAAAAATAGCTTTACCTTACATTTGTGAAAATAATTGATAATGTTTTTCCCATGAGTTGCTAAATACAGAAATTAAGTAGTTATTTAACCAGTTCATGTGTATAACGTATTTACAATGGTTCGATTTTATTTGTAAAACACTGAGATTGTGTTTACGTCTCAAAGAATCCAAACTTACAGTACGACAGCTTTGTGTAAGCGTTAATAGCCTCTTCCATTGCCTTCATTGTAGACACCCCTAAAAAATTTGCAACTTTTATACGCGCCAATGATTTCTTTACAAAATGAAGTCGACTGTAAGAAGAAAGTGAAAGTGAGATATGGAAACTTTGCTCTTTGCATTTGTCGTGTCTATTGTTAGGAATTTCATGTTGGACTTTGTTGAGCGAAAATGGCAAAGAGGGCGCTATGAATAGGTGTAATTTGCATATTCGGTGTGGCGTAAGTGTCGAACATGGCGACTGACAGTTCCTACCGAACGAGACGAAGCAAAGTTTTAAGTGGCGCTTTCGAGCGCTAACGGGCTGGAAAGAAGAGATAGCGGGCGCTTCGACTCGCAACCAGATGTCTATGTCGTCGAGTTGCTCCGTGATATTCAACGACTTTGCTGACGTCAAGGATGAATCCTTGAAATGTTGCAGGAAATTCGATTGGTGTACTACGACTATAGCAGTTGCCATATTTTGCCTTTTTTTTTTACAGATAAAATGTTTTTTGCTCACTTATTTGTAAGTATTATACCAGATATACAGGGTGTTCGGAAATTCCCCTTACAAAATGATATGGTATGTTCCTTGATTGAAATGGAGTGGAAAAGTTATTTTCCAAAAATTCCGCA
>KZ870054.1:10618-27597 GCA_003456935.1 Machilis hrabei | reverse complement strand
TGGCACTTTTTAAAAAAGCGAGCTAATAATTCAGGCTTAAATTTCACCCTGTAGAATTGCATTTAGGTAAAAATGTCTGATAAGCAATCTTGTAGACCATTTCTTTCTGAACATATTGTTTTTTGTCCCATGTTGATAGCATACATAGGGGCTGAAATAATTCAGTTTCAGCAAACCCTTTAAATAACAAAAATTGCTCCACTCCGTAAAACAAACATAGCTGCCACGCGAAAACAAAAAGCAATAAAAATAAAATAATGGTCATTATGAACTTCCAACATGTTAAGGTGTTTGCAAAAAAAAAAATCAATTTTTTTTAAAATGGTCAAGCAACCATTTAATTATTTTCTGGACCACTTGATATGGAATGACCCATACCTAATATCGAGTGGGGCCTCCTCTAGCTCGGTGAAGAGCAGCAATTCGACAAGTTGGCGGAAGTCATCTGAAGATATTTGCAGCCATTCCGACTAGAGAGCCTCCCACAATTGCGTGGTTGTGTGAGGTGTACGATTCCTTTCAAGCATATCCCAAATGTGTTCAATGGGGTTCATATCGGGCGATCGGGGAGGCCAAATCATTCGCTGGAATTGTCCTGAATATTCGTCAAACCATTCTCGAGCAATTCTGGCCCGATGGCATGGTGAATTGAACTCCTGGAAAATGCCATCACCGTTGTCCGCGGTGGGAGGTTGATACTCCCGATAGACCCTTGACACCGTAGACAGAGGGATGTTGAATGCGACAACCACCTCCAATATTGAATGTCCCGTCCTTCTCGCGCCAAACACCATTCCACGTTCAAAATCCGATAACTCTCGTCGCACAGCCATTATCAAAGTAAACGACTTTCCGTGCTATCGCCACTTGAAGTCTTTGCCACTGCTATCCCATGACTTTTGTCACCTCAGTGTATACTCAATGCTAGAACTCATCAGGGAACTGTTTAATTGCAATACTGATGATGGCTTCATGCTACAGCACAACAATACTTGTGCTCATTTATACCTATGGTTCAATTAGTTCTTTAAGACTCATGGAATCACATTCATGGATTGGACTTCATTCTCCCTGGACATGAATCCAATTGAATATACACAGGATCAGTTAAAGAGATCCATTAGACATCAATAAGCTTTGTGCAGCTTTTAAAAAAAGGGGATCGTCTGGATCCAGAGAATAAATGTAACAATGAGAGAAGCATACAAGCATAAAGCATTACTCACAACTGGTGAGTGTGAAATGGTTATTTCCTAAAGTATGATAAATTGTCTCTCATTATTATGACAAGCATATTTTCTGAAATTACTGAGATGTTAAACAGATGTTACCATTTGTATTCGAATAAAGACATTTTTTCAACAAGGCAAAGAATGTTTTTCAATTCGCTTTTCTTTAGTTTAGTATGCATTAACTGAAAATCTGGAATTGAAGGTGTTTCCAAACTTTTTTATGCATGTAGGGCCTATTCTGAACTTCCAGATAGCATGCAAACATGTGTATGTTTTAAAAAGGAAAATGTGAAATACATTTTTTTCTGAAATTAGAGTATGACATTTTTTTGTAACATTAAAAGAACAATGGTTACTTTACTATTTGTTCTTTTATACTGCTACAATTTGCAAGACTTGTGCCATCATGCTTCATCCTGAATGTCTGAAGATGAGGGGACAAAGTTAAGAAATTTGAGCCAAGAAAGCATTCCTTTTTATTAATACACAGGATGAGAAATGTAATGTTACCACGTTGAACAAATAAATTATATAGCATCGAATGAGGAATTTTTCTGGAGCAAACATTGCATGGTATCAAAAGGAAAATATGATGCATCAACAATCTTATTTACAATGGTTTATTCAAATATAAACTTTAATTGTAAAAGTGCTTTAGTTTCTAAGAATCACAACAATTTCTTGGGGCTGCAGACCAATTTGAAAGTTGTGTTATTAAGCATACAGTGATAGGTTTGGGATAGTATTTTGTGTTTCTGATTAACACTGGTTGTTTTACTTGCTCTTTGTTACCAAGGGAGTCATTTGACTATCTGGCTACGATAGACATATTATTCACTACTATTTAAAAAAAAATATGCAGGAACACTATGGTAAAGTTTTTTTTTTTGTGACCGTATAAACTGGTACAGTATCAGGGTTGTTACATTTTAAACATAACAAATGTTTAAAACACATGCTCATGTTCTAATTTTTTTAAACGTTTAAAACAGGATTTGAATAAATTTCATAAATAACTCCTAAAAAACAAATTGCATTAGTGGTTTACAGATAAGTTAGCCTAAAAAAATTAAAACATTGTATATGGAATCTACTGTCTACCATACCAGAATCACAAGTGTCAGTTTATATTTGTAAATAAGTTGTATGATTGAAAAAAAAAACTCTTTAGCAAAAAAAAAAATGGTTTTAAATAAAAAAAAAACTTGTAGGCTATAAAACATGTTTTTGGGGTTTAAACAAAATAATAATTCACGAATTAAAAAGCATTTATTCAAGTGAACATTAACAGTGATTTTATAGAATTAATCTGTTCTTCAGCCCACATAGTGGGTGTGGTACTTTTATTCATCAAAATACTTGAATACTTCCATAATACTCAGCACTAGACACCAATATCAACAAACAAAGTCAGTATGTTTCATCAGAGGATAGGCCCTACTTGATGAAGGTTAGCAATTTTGAATGAAGCCCTCACTTTGGTAACTTCATTTTTAATCCAAAACAATATAAATGTTGAGTACTTTTATTCAGAATTCATTTTTTTTTCCAAGTTTAGGACAAATTCAGTAGTGAATTGGGGGGAGGGGTATGCAGGAATATGAGCCCAAGAATTTGTACCTTATAATTCAGATATGGACACACCATTTTCTTTCCACAATTAAAAAGCCCACGGATATCAATTATTTATTCACATGGATTGCAAGTGCTGGTACCATTTTTGTGCACAACAAGCAAAACACATTTTTTTTTCACAATTTTTAGCATACAGTGTCAATATTCCAATACTACTGCCAAAAACAGTGAATTAACAGGATCAAGCTGTACTTTAATATCCATTATGGGAAATGCTATGTTTCTTTCAGTGCTAATTGTTTAATAAGGTTGTAATCAAATTTGCGGGTAAGGACAAAGTTAAGTCCTCATGTAAGTAAAGTTTCTATCAAACTCAAATACTACAATTTTCCACATTCGCTCAACTAGTCCCATTCAGACACTTTAAATGTAATAAAAATAAGTTTTGCAAACACTTCTGATATCTAAAAATATCATTCATGTAATCTACACAAATACACTTGTCAAGTCACATGTACTCAACTCAGATTTAATTTAACTAAGGTAGAATTTGAAACTGAAGCTGCCTGCACTAAGACCACTGTGACACACATTTCCGAGGTACCCCTGTGAGCGTTTTTCACCAATGATTCTATCCTATTTAAGTAGTGACGAGGGAACATAGGTGTCTTGAAGTTATCCAAATTTGTATCTATGAGCATGCAGGATTATTTTATGTCCTATTTTCAATCCTAAATTCAGAAGCTCATGACAACATACAGTATTTTAATGTTACATTACTAATTCTAAGCACTGGATGGCCCTGCCTCTAATTCAAAATTAAGGTCAGACTACTATGCCTACATTTTGTTTAGCCAACATCTTGGGGATAAAAAAGAAAGATGGTGCAATGTTTTCAGCATACAGGTATTAATTAGAAAGTGGGACAATGGAAGTTCATATCCTAGTTCAGGTTGAGGGATCAATTTGTTACCTCTAACGTACTGACATATTGTCTGAAGATTATTTTTACACCAGTATTCATCTGTACATAAAACTAAGGTGAGCTTAAACTCAGTGAAAACATAAAAATGGAGGAAATAAACACTATCAATGCCAAAAGAACAACACTGCAGGGGTCCTACTTACCTTTCGCACAGAGATTCGCAAAATGCAAGGATCAAGAACTCCCGTGGAAGCATTTGCACTCATTTTGCAAAGAAAGCTGAATTTGGCTCCCCATCTAACATTATGGTCCTGAACTTCTTCCCTGGAAAAATGAGAAAAAATGCATTAAGCACACAGGTTATACAAGACTATATCTAAAACAATGCATGCTAGTTGTTCTAAAATATACTATGTAGACAAAATTAATAAGCCTCTCTGTGAAATGTATTTATATTTTTTTTTAAAGTAGCCCAGCAGGCTTTACAATGCCTGTGTGGAAGTGGATACTTATTTCTTTTTAAATTCCTAAATCTTGTTAAAATACTCAAACAACTAATGATCAATCCCCCAAATTGTGAGGTTTAGATGCTGTTTTAACAAGTTCAAGACCTACTGGGTTGTTTTATGCTGAACTCCACACAATTTTTATCAGAAATAGTCGGAACTGGAAAATATGTATCTGCTGCAAATATGTTTTTCCACTGGTGTTACATACAGTACTAGATTCTTGGTAATTTACCAGAACAATAAAAAAACCATTAACTAAAGGAGGTAAATGCAGATCACCAGCTCAGTGTTTTGAATCCAGGACTATTTTGTAAAAGTTCGATAGACTGGTTACCTTTCCATGCACAAGACCTGCAATCTACATGTTTTACTGATCGAGCAAAACATAAAACTAGTCACTGAAAGCACTTTTGTACTTATGAATATACTTAGTTTGGGTTTACTAGAATCATATTAATACGAAACGGATACAGAGTGAACTCCACATTCAGATACCTACAACGCCAAATTAGCGTTACATGGGGTTGGTTACTGTTTAACTGTATGAAGGGTCTGTGATTTTCGTTAAAAACAGTAACAAACCTTGTTGATTGGATTTTCCTGTAGATGATCAAACACTCATTAATTCTAACTTCACTAGTTGGGAATTCGCGATAATTCAGACAACCTTTTTTATTTCATTTTTTTGCGAAATAGCCAATCAATTCAGCATTGAAATAGTTTTTATAATTTCGGAATATTACTGTGCAGTAAAACACCACACTACAGTGTTTTATTTTAAATATACAGTAGTTCAGATATGTTCATTAAGCGAGATGATTTTATTTAACCATTATATCATATAGTTTCAGAGAACTTATTTTAGAAAATATTCTATAATTCGGACCAGGTTACCTCTCAACTAGCCCGAATTCGTCAGGGTTTATTTACTGTGAGCTAGCTGTTGGATTAATTAGTATTTTGTCACTAGTACGCAGTTTGGTCAGAAAAGTGGGTTGTTGGCACAATTAATATGGAAATTAATCAGCTGAGCATTAAGTGTGGAAGTCCACTTCTCAAGATCGCTATTAGTCCCTATTACAATGCTTTAGATAGCAGAGAGCTTAAAGCTTTAAGCTCTCTGTTAGATAGTATGGAGGCTAATAGATGCGTGATACACCTGGCCTTTGAACCACGTAACTCTGAACAACCACCAAACCTCGCAAGAGCTTTAAAAAAAGCGTGAATTTAACAAAGACAACTACATCTTACCCTGCAATCAGCATAGTGGTATTTAGCAGGGGGTACGACTGTACCATATGTTATGCACTCATGGTACCATATGTTATGCACTCATGTTAAGCGATCCCAATCTCGTATCGTCTTGAGGAAAAGGACCAAAAGTACGCGATTGTCTTGCATCTACATTATTTTATCCTCAAGGTTGCGGCCTGTACAACCTCGTCTACATTTACCTAGATAATAATATTCCCTGTAACAATTTCAGGACCCCACTGAAAACTACAGCCTCGGTTACATTTACGGTAAGAATAAGAATAGTATGGTTAATAAGCTCTTAGAACAACAGCGTATTAAACTTCACATGCCCGATCCGGATACGTTTGCTTCATCTAGCAGCTATTTGCGACGTCAGGTGTAGTTCCTATGATTGGTCGAGCGATAATGGTTTATTTGAATAACGTGTTTAAATACTCGCTGGTTGTTTCGTGACTATTCAGATGTTCTGTTGTTTATGATAACAAATTAGTTCCACAGCTGCCTTTGTCTGCAAGTCGAACTATGGTTAAACTGTGCGCATGAGCTGAGAACTCAAAAGCACAATAAAAAGGGGGGAGAACTATGGTTAGAGTACTGAGCTCTAGACTGAGGGTTAAAATTTCACACAGAGCATGGATGTTTGTAAAATGTTCAAGCATCTCCATTGATCAAATTCAAAATAATCATTGTTCGTTGTCCTCAAGTGACCATCTAAAATCGAGAGGATGTTCAATCGCCAATCCTTTTCAGTTATATACTAATTATCGTTGCAGTTACGAGATAAATATAGTTCAGTCGAATTTGTAAACAGACCGGGCATTGACACTGATACGGACTAATAAGAATGACAGGTTCCTAAATCACTAATTAAAACAACACGCTCTAATCACCGGTAAACAAGGATCCTATAATGACCACATCTCAGACAAGATTATTGAAAGGGTTTCATTAGAGGATGATGTTTGCGATTAACATGATAATCTTAACTGCACCGCCCACTACGCTATTTTACAAGTGTTCCATTGCTTCTTACCTGACTGCGTTTCGCTTCCCATCTGCCAGAATTTAAACGTAAAACATGACGGCATACTGTATGGAATGGTTAATAGCTGTATCAGCGGGTTTGGGACTAAAATTACCTTCTCTGTGCTTAATCAGCGAGTCTTTCTGCTTGGCTGTCATGTACAATAAATGTCTTACCCGATAGGTATTGCTGTATCAAAAATAGCATATTAAATGCTCGAGAAATTCCAGAAATTGGCTCGCCTCTAATTACAAACACCATTATCTCGTGAAACTATTTCAGTAATCTTGTCATGGGATGTGGCCATAAGAAAGCCACTTATAGTCCACAAAAGTATAAATGCCATTTATGTATATTCTATCAGTGTGCTGTTATTAGGATTGTATACATATATTGCGTAATCTATCCCGTTTTAATCCCTGACTGCGTCAGCTTTGTAGTACAACACATTTATTTTCATTTCCTTGGGAAAAATTTGAAAAACAATTGAAGAGTTTAAGTCATCACTTCTGTCCGTCTGATCCCGTCTTACTTACGTACTTGGGTTCCTATATACAAATTACGATTTCTAAATGAAAGACGATTACAGTACGACATCAAGTCCTGACTGAATAGACATGCATATATTACCTACGAACTTCGATGTGAGCACGCTATTACTCGCTTTTGTAATGAATGCCCAACTGAAGCCATCTTGATTAAGAAATCAGTTCACCACTTAGGGTAAGGACACGTAGAAAGCTTGTTGCAAGCGCTTGTTAGCAAGCGCCGACATTTTNAGCGAGCGAGAGAAAAAGTCACCAATCGCACACAAAGGATGATTGTCNGCGCNTGTGCGATTGGTGNCTTTTTCTCTCGCTCGCTGAAAATGTCGGCGCTTGTTAACAAGCGCTTGCAACAAGCTTTCTACGTGTCCTTACCCTTAGGGTGACTTTTTCTCTCGCTCGCTGAAAATGTCGGCGCTTGTTAACAAGCGCTTGCAACAAGCTTTCTACGTGTCCTTACCCTTACGCAATGCATATATCAATCACTAAACTAATTATCAACGAAAACTGATGATAAACACCTACTGATTCGTCTAAACCCTATGGGGTAAGTAAATACATTTGGTCCATCAAAGCCTAGTAAAGCACCTTCTGCCTCACCAGATAAGAAACGGGCATCGTCAGTAGAATAGCCCTGACCTTCCAATACACATGCCGCCTGTTTTAAAAACGTGGTAACCGTCAATCAATACTCTTTCACTCACACTGCTTTGAAATTATGACTTACCGAATAAGCGTGTTAATAATGTGAATAGCCTGAAATATGAAATAAAAAGTTAAAACAAGAATTATTTACAAGGATCTTCTCAAGTGACTTTATGATTAAAGGGACGTAGATTGTGCAATTCGTAACATGTGGAAATTTTCCGATATTACACTTTTTGAAAACTTTACTTTAGAAAAAATATAAGTCGTAGCCTACTGATATATAAGCCGCAACCTTTTACGCAAGCGTGCCCATACAGGACTTGACAAACGCGTAACGCGTTGCTAATCACTGAACTCATTCAGGTCATACTAATTAATGTTACTTATTTTCGTTGTAAGGCGACAGGCAATTGTGGTGCGAAAAGTACAGACAGTTATAATGTACACCGTATTCCTTCATGTCCGATATAAATGCCATTTAAAATAGCTTCGTTACGTTCGTCATTTGCTTAAATATATCTGTATATAGCCCACAGGTCTGTGACCTTTGTCTTTCGATAGAACGTCCGTTAGGAGTAGTGTTTTCATTAACGTAACTTACTACAGTACCAGCAACGATCGTCATTCCCGTTCCCCTTTCAATAGGCTAAATGTGCAACATTAATATGAGCAATCGTGATTGGGGTTTTTGTAGCTTCAAATGACACATTTAAAGCATCTCCTGTTTAAGCTAGTGGAGCAGCAATAAAAGGGAAATTAGTACTGAGCCATAGTCGCAAATTCCATCAGGTTCATCCATAACTTCCACTCGTGTCTTTCTTTACTCTCCACGCTATGAAAAAAACGTGTCCAGCATTACTCATTCGACTGAAAACGAAAAATTATTCAGAAGCTGAGGGTTACGAAATGGGCACAGTCGACTTAAATCAGCTACACGCCAAATCTGTGTTTACACTACCAAAAAGGAAAACACTGTCCTGGCAGCAAATTTTTTTTTCATTTCGGACAAACACTTGATTTAATTAGTTTTTCAGTGGCCAATTCAAAAACATTGCAAGAGAAACGTGCAACATTTTGCACTGTCATATACAGGATTCGGTACTTTTATTTAGTTATTATCTCATCTTACTTGTTACGTCTGAAAATTTATTTCGTCACTTCGGTGATTAAACACTCGTTAAAACACGACCTGTCTGACAATAAATCATTGTCCTCCCGCACTCCGCGAAACCAAAAAGAACGCCGCTATTGCCCAACATAAAACACGAGCAATGACGTCAGCGCAAACGTCATAGGAATCCCTTCGCAAAGGTTGGATGGAGGTGGCAGGATAATCAGGCTGCCATTTTCGTTGCTTTCAGAAAAGATTGACTACCCAGGTTATTCCGAAAATCTACGTAACAGAGAAATAAAGTGGAAATACGAAGACAGCGATTAAAGTAAGAACAGCTACGGAAAGGAGACGAGGAAAATGAGAAGAAAGTGTCAATGACGATTATGTATTTATTGCTTTACGTCCTGCCAACATTCCTTGGGTCATCAGAGACGGCCAACCCGATAGGTTGGCTTACTGCTACGGAGGTTCCAGCTTCAATCATCGGGGCCCCCTTAGTACAAATGGTATGTTACGAGCAGTAGCGTGCCCAATGGATGAGATATACGGGCTACATATCTCCCCTAAGATTAATTTAAAAAAAAAATGTTCTCTCCATGTATTAACGCTGGTTTAGTTTCACTTAACGGGATGGCAGAACCCCACAGCATATACCACTGCGCCAACAGGAGCTCCTTCGTCGAGGTGGAACAAGGCCTGTCTGTGCGATAAGGGGTTTCAAATATCGAAGTTCCATATCGAAACGTGACAGATATATCGAGTATTGTTGATTTGAAAAAAATGTCCAGTTCGAGTTTCGAGATTTCAATTTTTTTTAATTTTTAAAACTCGTTATGGATATTTTTCGAAATTGGAAATTTCATATCGATATTTTTCGAAATTAAAAGCCATCGAAACTCGGTATCGATATTATTTTGTTAAAATTAAAAAAAAAATCGATGTTTTGAAAAAATATCGACGTTGATACTGAGCTCGGGGCTCAACTCAATTTTTTTTTTCACATTTTTGTTTTTAATTAGGCACACTAGCAACACCCTGAAACATGTGTATCTTTGCTTTCTACATACTTACAGCCCTAAAAAGTTTGGTTAACATCGGGGTAGTAATTCTTGCCAAGTTTCTCCTCGTCAGGAATAATTGGTTTACTTATAAGTCACACGCCTATACCTACGTCCATCATCATAACGCGAGATGAAAAACTCATTGTACGTACTACTTACACTACATTCTTTGCAATTTCAGTCTTTTCAAATGTAGCTCCGAACGTTCCGCGTTCCAAAACTTTTCTCAACTTTAGAGACCTCGAATTTCTTAAAGAAATGCTAACGAATGTCTTCACATTCACTCTCGAATTCGAAGCTGCCACGATGACGATTCAATTACAACGGCTAGCATTATTAAAAGAAACCAATTCGATTTACGGATCTCAAGTCTTGTTCAGAAGAACACATCCACGTTCCTCCCGACTGACATCTCGAATTACTAACTCGACCGCATGGACCTTGTTCTGTTTTACATTCTAAACGAATAAAGGCAATATGGTGGACTGAGATGGATACTGTACGGACTGACTTACAAGAAGTAGTTTGTACCTTAAGGGTGTTGGCTACGGCCAGGGCAAAAATGACGCTCCCGGAGAACAAACAGCTTAATTTCTGGATTACCTTAAGCAAATCTGGGAAAGTAATCCACGAGAGACATAGAGCAAAGCCTTGCGTTTATTTTGATGTAAAGTTTTCTAATACTAATTAAAATATAAAGTGTAATTAGGTGAATTCGGCAATTTTGGCTAAAATAGTCGTATTCACCTATTTGCACATATTAGATTTTAATTAGTTTTAGAAAACTTTACACCAAAATAAAAGCAAGGTTTTGCTCTATGTCTCTCGTGAATTACTTTCCCAGCTTTGCTCAAGGTAAGCCAGAAATTAAGTTGTTTGTTCTCCTGGAGCGTGATCGTTGCCCTGGCCGTAGCCAACACCCTTAAAAGCACATTAAAAAACCAGGGGTTTGGAACAGAAAAAAAATGGTTTCTGAAACCTTTCCTCGACTTGTGTCACGGGTCTGAAACGAAAAAAAAATACAAGTCTGGTGGTACCACTGATGGGAATATGTGGAATCATACTCTTTTTTTTTGGCTCCTGCTGGAACAGTTCCAGCAAGCATCAACGATGGAAACACCCCGACCAGTACAGTTCCAGAGAATCTTATGAATTCTTCTTCTGCTGAAGCTGTAAGTTGTGTAGGCTACTAAATCGTTCGGAACAGTTTCTAAGTTTATGCCTTACTTTGCAGACTGCACGTGTTTGAGACATCCTGTATATACATTTTCTATAGATTGTACGAACCACTATAACACAAAGACTCTGCTCAGTAACTATTATTTCGTCTAAAGTGCAAACTGATTAACGCTATGCCTTCCCATGATTTTCTTCAAACGTTTGAGGTTTTACGTAATGTATATGTTGGACTTTTACGAAAATGTTACACACCCTACTCAGTACAATTATTACTTGTTTAACTATAATGTAAAACACCTGCTTTCACTGATGTTACGACTTTTAATGAAAACATTTCAAATTTAAATATACAAAGTATTAAAAAACATATATCAACATACATCAACATAATACGTTTTGTTTTCAGAAAACAATTTAACAGAGGTTTTAATCAAAAAAATCCAACGTGAGCGAAAATTGGTCTTTTTTATTGTAATTTACCTTTAAAATCACTACCACTCCCCGAAATTAATACTGACAATTCACAAACTTAAAATTTTACTGCAGTTGTAGCACACGATATTGAAAGCAACATATAAAGCAATATTGACAGCAATGAGCTACGTGTAAAACGGCCTTAAAATAAGTTAATGATCTAAAATCAGCACACAGAAATTAGATTAACAATGTAGTGGATTATGTCAGTTTTTTGAGTAAATATAATGCTCAAAATTGCCACTTGCTCCACTAACGAGTAAATGAAAACTGCCTTCCAACAAGGATCTAAATCTTTTCCCCCCGTCTAAAATGTACATACTAAAATATTGTTGGATTTTAAAGTTAAAATTCAATTACTTGAAAGCTGGGTGAACTTTCAGAATTTGGAGCTGCCCCTTCTTTCACCAAAATTAAAAAATATATATCCTTTGATATTTAAGAAGGCTCATCATCAGTCAATAATTTTGTTTCTGGCTTATGTGTCACAAATCTGCGACATTAAAAAGCGAGGAACAGAAAACAATGTAAACACAAAACGAAACAAAAAAATCGAAAATCGGCTTAACAACAACAAACATGGTGGAGTGGAGGCACGCTGAAAGACAGTGCGCACGATTTCCATAGCAACGAAAATTTTAAAATTTAAGTAGTGAATCAGATGTTTTGGGCCAAAATAAACATTTTTTTATGATATGACTTTTCCCCGCACAACGCACCGTTTGGAAGATATTGTGATGCCACGTGACAAAAAAAAACACAATGGTGGATTTTCGATTTTCTCTGAAGGTTTCATACCAAGCTGAACAACTTTTGTATTTAACATTTTTCTTTAGCTCTTCTGCATCATGGCTAGAATTAGAATAATATCAGTCGAGAGTACTCAAAAGCTGCACGACAATCATCGTTTAAATAAATACAAAGAAATAATTACGTTGGGTCACAAAACTATCTGTTCCTCGAATCAAGGCTTTCAAACCGTTCAGAACCAAGTCTGACAACACAGATGAAGTGGGCAATGAAAAGTACGAACGGGCTGAGCAGTACATCATGCCATGACGCAACGCGACCTTCACATGTTGAAATAAAATAAAGCGACGAAGAAGAGAGAATTCTTCCAACACTAAACAAAACAACATCAACAACACTCGCTCTCAACCGCCCCCAAACACTCCTCTCTCTCCCTATCGTTTCCTGCATTCCTCGTGGGTCAGGCCAGCATCACCAACCACTCTTACGTCTGGATAGAATCAGAGCAAAACTTTGCGCACACCTTTTTCAAATACCATCTGAATTTTTTTCATCTGTTTTGGGGAGTTTCCTACGTACAAGGTAAACAGTTTCCAGCAACTTTTAAAAATAGAAGCACATTCCTCTCCATCGCATCTCAACACTGAAAGGAATTCCTTGTCGAGGAGCGGCTGCGAGGCCCAGATAACGGAGTTTGTCTCTTGGGTTTAGCAATGGTTTACAAAGAATTTCCTTCGAAGGCAATCCAACCACCGCTACTGGTCAAACATTAGCTTCTACCTCTGGAAAAACTTCAGATAAATTTACAAATGGCCCTTCTCTTCCCAAGGAGAACAAATATTACAACTGTGGTTTCTTTTAAACAACTTCTAGGATTACAAAGAAGGCATCAACAAGTTATACTAAGATGACTACACACCAAACACTTAAAAAATCCTATTGAAGTGAAGACATATAGTTAACATTTTTGTTGTCCTAACAACAGTGCCTGACGCCAAACCACGTATTAAAATGTTTTTACTTATTCCCGAGTATGTTTCGATGCAAAACTGTAAAATACCATTACCGTAGAGATTAGGCACATCCATCACTGCAATCATGGGTTCAGTCAATATATTACCACATACTGGTCAGGTATATTCTGTACACAATTATGGAGTTTTAATTTTTCATCTTTTAACCTAACTACCCTCAACTATTGAATCGCGGTGATTAATTTGTAGACATTTCTTTTTTTTTTTACACAAGAGAAAATGTATCTCAAGTCTGCCATATCGAACGCGTGTCAATTAAGTCCTCTATTTTTTTAATTTATGTACTTCAAAAGCACAAACATTTTTAACTCCCTGTTATCCGAGGAATTTATCACCTATTACAACTCACAAAACTAACAACACATTAACATCAACCATTCTTATCACTATCCGTCTGTTACAGCCACATTATACACCAATTTATCAAGTGCGTGCTAACACAAGTCTTGTTATCAGCCAAGTTCTAAGCCACACATCTTCTAATACAAATAATATCACTTCAAAGAATATAAAATGAAGTTAACTCTTACATAATGTAAGTCTCATTATCTTAACGTAATCTACTGTCAACAAAACTACACCTTCGTTCTCGCTAAAGCGTATTGCTTTTTTCCTTTCCATATAATCGATTAGTGCTATTTTTCCAAGTTTATCTGTCGTTGCGATTACTCTAAAACAACACTATAATTTCCATAAGTCAGCTGATAATATTTTAATGTTCAGTTTTCGATAAAGAAAATAATACCATTCCCATCAGAAGTTTTTTCAGTTAACATCGTGAAAATACGGCCTCTTTAGCGTCACCCACCACCGACTCCTTTCAGGAGTGTTAACAGTTGGCACTTCATGCACTCCAGTTCATGAGCGCGTTTGCCAAAATTGTTTCTGCCCGCGTTTACTCCACTGTAATCGTGCACTAACACATTATCAAGAGTGAAATGTGACAATACTGCCAAGTGTCTGCCCCATGACCAGATGCGTAGTCAGTCAGTCCGTTGATTCAAAACTCTACAGCCGACACTCTGGAGGAACGAGAATTTTGCTGAACATAATGCGAGACGTGCTTCAACTCCACATTTGGTGTTACTAAAGAAACTGCTTTTCACGTGGTTACTGCAACAACTGAAGTAAAACTGATTTCATCTACAAAGACGTATGAAATTGTTGAACATGTATCAGACTTGAATAAAATCATTTTTCGTGACCTGTATGTTAAAATATAAACACAATTGAAACTTGTCTCCTAAAAACGTAGCCTGAAAGTCTTAATCATTTTTATTTTATTTCAAATCAGTTTCCAACATTGTTAATTGAACACGAGAAGGCTTTGAACGCTCTAATATGCATCGAAGTCCTACATATTTTCCAGCGTCACGTCACATTACTTTCCGTGGCCTCCCCCACCCCGAACAAAAACTACTGATAATTCGTAATCTCTTTAGAAATTAATAAAAGCTCCACCTCCATTCTTTCAATCATCATGACATAAGACATTTAACTTTCCACGAAACTGAGACTCAAAACCAAGTAGCAGTCCGGCACAATAGACATGACAAGGTCATTCTTTCAACACGCTTACTCAAATCTTGCGTCATCACACAAAAGTACACGTTTCAAGCTTCTTCGAAATCCCGACATAGCGCACTATATTCCTGCGTCCGCACATTATCAAGTCAATACACTTTCATTCTTGATGTGTTCAACCGCTTATTTGTTTTAAACGGCAAATTCCCGTTCTGTGTAATTTTAAGAACAATAGTTGTAAGTGAAGTAGCCTCACGATAAAACTCACGACTGGTAACCGGGCTAGATTCAGGGACAAATGACCGTTCTTACGTCACGTTATTTATTTTTATTCATTTTAAAATTCAGTTCATATGTATGAAGGTGACTGAATCAAACTGAACTCTTGAAGCGGACACATTATATTTTGACATGTCTGCGTTCAGTAGAATAGGGGAAGGTGGGGTAGGAGTACCATGTTAAGGTTCAAGTAGACATATCTAGTTTATTTTCATCTTCAAATTAATTTTACAGGTACTGTACAAAAGAGTATACATTTTACTAAGTACTGTATATGTATAACTATTTTTTAAATTTTATTTTCAATACAGATCATAAAAAAGTGGAAAAAACAGAAACCCTGCAATGTGACACTCTTACCCCATATAAGTGGGTAAGAGTGTCAGCGTACTCATGGTAAGGGTTCAGACAAAACCAAATGAATATATAGGCACTCTTTTTCTACAGTAATCACAAAGGTATGCTACTTGTCTTTTATCCACATCGGTACAAACAATTAGGTTTATTGTGATTAGAGAATGATAAGCCATTTTTCACAGCTATATCTTCTGGATTACTTTTTTCATTCTGTTGTGGCTCACTCAGAGGTGCATCTTCTGTCTGATGTAAATGACCAGTAATTGCTTCCGCACCTTCAAAGTCAGAATCTTAAAAAAAGTCTGGGTTGAACGGGACGATTCCTGTTGCCTCAAATCTTACCCCAAAATACAACTGACGGTATTAAATGAGCTCAGCTTTACAGATCGACGTCCCAAAGTTTCGGGTGCTATCCGCTATGTTTTCTCAGTGTTACCAACTGCCAAAAGTTTTTTTTTTAAATGTTAGCTGCATAGGAAAATGATATGGTAATCTTATCCATCCTGGTACTCTTACCCCACCTTCCCCTACTTGAGAACAAAAATTGCAGGAGCTACTGTATTCTTCAAGGACTCTACAAACAACTCAAGTGACAAAGTCATTCCCACAAATTACAAACAGTTATAGACATTAGTTGTTCAGAGATCAGAAAAATGAGCAACAGCGACGCCTCAAAACCAAGAGATTTCAAATATGCCCTTTGAAAAAAATGAATCAGTGAATAAATAAGGGTTAAGAACACAACCTAAACTTGCTATTCATTACACACCGGAAACACCACTCACCTTTTTCATTAAACTCAAAATTGTCGACTAACAAACCTTAAATAAAACCACACTTGCCATATCTTGAACTTCAGCCAACTATTCTAAAAGAATGAGAATAATTTGTTGGCCGTTTTCAACCATGGCCTTCCCTTCCTCGCTAATGGCATCTTTAAAAAGATTGCTTAGTTTTAATGTTAGTTCCCAAATGCGACCAATTTAAATGGGTGTTTAAATAATCCCATCTATATGATTTGATTTCATATAAGCTACCATGACCAGAACAGTAGCAGTATCGTGTTATATTCCGCCTTTTACCATATAACATAAGGGGATGTTCAAAAACAGACCTGTGAAAAACAGTCCTCCCGAAACACCTACGTCAGAAAAACAGTCCTGTGAAATACAGTCCTCCCGAAACACCTACGTCAGAAAAACAGTCCTGTGAAATACAGTCCTGTGGAAAAAGTCCTTTTTTGGAAAAACAGTCCTGAGGAAGGATAGGCCTGAGGAAAAACGTCACTGTTCATAAAGAGTCCTTTGGAAAAACAGTCCCCATGTAGAAAAACAGACCTGTGGAAAAACAGTCCTCGTGTATAAAGCGCCCTGTGGATAAACAGAGCCCCAACCCGCTAGATAGAATAACAGTCTTCCCACAGCCTTTCTCGTGCTGACGGCCACCGCCCGAGCATTGGGAATCATTTTCCCACCTCACATATGATCAGATA
>KZ870053.1:18439-29899 GCA_003456935.1 Machilis hrabei | reverse complement strand
CCTCGCCAAATTCATTTATACACTACCCGCACAATTGTGCGTACAGGGTCTGAAAGGGTTATAGGTTGTATCCCGTGTACAGACGATCCAAAGCACTTTTTGAGGGGTGTCCAGTGACGAATGGCTAATTAGTGTAGTTCTTTGACATCTTCCTACAACTTGTATTGAACGCAATGAACAGCTCAATCCAGGATTCTTGGTGAAACTTGAGGATGCAGTGAACATGTGTTACTCTTATTCCAAGTTTCAAGTACAACTTAACGTTCGCCTAGTACCCCATATACTTGGACTTGTTATGAAGATTGGGTATGAGTTTGTGCAGTTAAGAAGTTTTTAGCATCAAGTTCTTATAGAGCGTTCGTGGAATACGTAGATAGTATATTTGGGTTGATTTTTACCCTTTCTGGAGCAAGTGGATAGCCAGAGTGTACATCATATTCCAAATCACACTCCACTATGTAGCCCATTTCGTGATCATCAAATAAGTTCTTTGACATCTTCCTACAATTTGCTTTGAACGCATTGTACGTCTCAATCCAGGGCTCTTGGTGAAACTTGAGTATATGGTGAACATGTGTTACTTTCATTCCAAGTTTCAGGTACAACTTAAAGTTGGCGTAGTACACCTTATAGTTTGATTTGTTATGGAGATTTGGTACGAGTTTTGTGCAGTTTAAGAAGTTTCTAGCATCAAGTTCTTCCAGAGCATTCGTGGAATACGGAGATAATATATTTCGACTGATTTTTACCCTTTCTGAAGCAAGTGGATAACCAGAGTGTACATCATACTCCAAATCACACTCCACTATGTAGTCGGTTTCGTAATCATCGAAGAAGTCCTTTTCAAAATCGTTCTTTGACATCTTCCTACAATTTGAATTAAACGCATTGTACGGCTCGATCTAGGACTATTAGTGAAACTTGAGGATGCGGTGAACATGTGTTACTTTCATCTCAAGTTTCGGGTAGAACTTAAGGTTAGCGTAGTACACCATATACTTTGACTTTTTATAGAGATTGTGTACGAGTTTTGCACAGTTTAAGAAGTTTTTAGCATCAAGTTCTTCTACAGCATTCATGGAATACGAAGATAGAAAACATCCTCAACATTAGAATTAAATTAACTCAGAACCCTTGGAAACATCAGTTATGTACATTCACAAGACATAAGATACGTGATTATCACCATAAATTATTTAATTTCACACAATTTGTAAGAAAATGCTACTTCTGTACAGTCTAAACTATTCACCAGTCCTCAAACTTAGCAATTTTCTGAACTCAGCACCACGAAAACATTGATTATCTAAGTTTATAGGAAATGTATATAGGTGTTTATCTCTATAAACATATCTAATTTCACAGTATTTGTAAGAAAATGGGACCTTTGTGCAGTTTAAACTGCAAAAAAATCATCAAACTTAGCATACAGAATCTAAACTTGAAAATATGACTCGGGTTAGTCTAGATTATGAAGCTGAAGAAAGTTGGTCAGAACTTAATGGTAGCGAGTTTTGATGTGTGGTAGATTATGTGCGATTGGTGTGAATTACTGTGGTAGTTCACTTATCTACCACTCTAATGGGCACTGTAGTCGAAATATTAGTTAAAAGAAAGTCTGGTCTGAACTGGTTGAGAGTGAGTTTTATTCAAATATATAGTCATACAAGCAACACTATCCTTTTAGTTCGGCTAGCAAATAGTTCACTCACGTGCCGCGAGTGGTATGATTGCCAGTGAGTGGTATGAGTTTCAGTGAGAGGTGCCAGTTTCGGCAAGTGGTATGAGTTGATCATGAGTTGTTAAAGTTGGCAGCGAGTGGTATGAATTGGTAGCGTGTGGTTTGAGTTACAGCTAGTTAGGTTAGATTAGGTTTGGTTATGGAGTCGAATAAATCAGCTCATGGTTAGGTGTAGAATTTCGAAAAACAAATCAAAAAGTTTTCATGTGAGTTGAGTGGAGGACAGTGGAGGTGAGTGGGACACATTTGGATCCCCCCCCAAAAAAAAAAATCGAAAAAATCTATAAGTTTTTATGTGAGGTCAGTGGAGGCGTGTGGAGGTCAATGGAGGTGTGTGGATGTCAATGGAGGCGAGTGGAGGTCAGTGAAGGCAAGTGGAGAAGTTATTTGTACATTTAAACAGTACAGTCGAAGCCTGTGAATAACAAAACAAAGGTTATTTGCTCATACGCAAAACAACATTTCCATTTACTAGAGCTTACGTATGCAGAAAATGGTCTCTTGGACACCCATTTTCGGCCCAAAGAAAATATCGAAACAAAACAATATCGAAATCGAAAACAAAATAAAACATTTTTCCCAACCAGAGTTGAACAGAGCTCCGATAATGGAAAAATATGAAAAAAATGGGGGGGGGGAAATGGGAAAAAAAATTAAAAGAATGTTCCCACCATAGTTGAACAAAGTTCTAATGATGTCGTCAGAAAAAATATCGCAAAAAAAAAAATCGAAAAAAATTGGTTATGTCTGGGTTTCAGCGAGAGAGCGCCAAACTGTCACTTTATCCCCTACTACAGTACGTGCCTTAAAATTGTCCAGAGTACAGTGGCAGACAACTTCTTATTGCTTATATTTTATTCTAGACTACTGAATTTTATTCGCAATATGTATTACAAATCCAATTAATCAAACTTCAACGTACCAAACTGAATTGTTTTTAAAACCTAAATATATAAGTGATACAACTATTAGGCAAGACTGGTTTACAGTTTTCAAGAATACATTNTTGATCACATTTTGAAAGGGCAGTTATAAAATTACGTCAAAGAAGAAAATTGTATCGAGAATATGAAAGAGAGAAGCACAACCAAATATTTCTATGCTCTCTTTTCGTAAGTATATTTTTTTACTTAATTTTCTACGTACGAGGTGTGGCAGAAAAGTAATGAGACTGGCAACACTGTGCACGAACCGACAACGCTGCTGCCTTCCCCTTCACATGACAGTTACTTTAACTCCTGCCGTAAACTCAGTATAAGTTTGACCTTGTTACACTTGCTACGCGATTGTTGAGAGCGTCTGAACTGAAGTTGTGTTTGTGAGGTGCATTACGAAAATGGATCGGCAAAATTTTGAGCAACGTTGTGCCATCAATTTTTGTGTAAATCTTGGCGTATCCGCTACTGTGACTTATGAAAAGTTACAAAGGGCTTATGGGGAACATTCCCTATCCAGGGCACAAGTGTTAAGATGGCATAAGGCCTTTTTACAGGACCGAGAAGAAATGTCATATCACGTAATGCTCCTAAGATATTGGAGATGGCTTGTTAAGTCTAGATAGTTTCCCCACTTGATACATATATTTGTATAGTAGCAAAATTATTGCTGACGTCGATGGCTACGCAGGTTGAAATCTATGGTAGGGATGTAACACATAGTGTAAGTAGCTCCGAAGACAATCGACAGAACAGTGGAGTAGTGGCGGAGGAACGTACTTGTGAACAGGCGTAGGTGATACGGCTAGTACAACAACTGTATATGAAGAATGTCGTCAAAATTCTGGATAAAGACATGCAGTTTTTCTGTCATTTGAAGGAAAAGTTTCCAAGTTAAGTAAAGCAAAGCTAAAAGAAGGCGTATTTGATGGTCCCCAAGTACAGATCCAATATTTAACGCTACGTTGACAGAAGCTGAGTCCGACATTTGGTCCTCCTTCAAGGCTCTAGTACACGGTTTTATTGGTGAACAGAAGAGACGCCAAATTCGTTTCCATAGTGAGTGAGCTATTGGACAATGTCGAATGTCGCTGAAAATTCACTTTTTTGCACTCACACCTAGACGTTTTTCTTGAACACCTGGGTGCTGTTAATGATGAATAGGGTGAACATTTTCACCAGGACTTCCTGACAAAGGAGCATCATTACCAAGGACGCTTGGACCCTGCAATGATGGGAGATTACCGCTGGTTCGTGCTTAGAAAGACCAATGCGACAACATACAAACGGAAAGCGGATGAATACTTTTTTGCTAAGGAAAAGTGACATTGCACTTTTTCGAGAATTACATTATGACGAATTCCTATTGTTAAATGTGTTTCTGCTCTATTTAGTGTTAGTATAACTGATTCAGGTGACAGAAGTTAATTTTTGCAGATATTAGTTATTGAGTTTTAATAATGTTAGTGTTTGTCGATATTTTGCTTTTATCGTTATGGCGTGACTCTCTTAAATGTGACGCTTCCACTGAATTAGACACCCCCAAATTAGGTAATACCAACTATTCACATTCCAGATACACAAACATTTCTTAATTTGTTGAGTGATCTATAAGCAGCGGATGTCTTCACATTTTATCTATGTTTAGGTGGCTGCAGCAACATAACGGGTCATATTGCTTGCAAACTTCTTTGTAGGTACCTTTGAACCACAGCTTAAAACTGAACTTTGAATAACAAAAGTGGGGTAAATATTATACTCGCGTCCAAAACAAACAAAAACAGCTTAAATATATGAAATAAATTTGATAACATTCGGCTGTATAAATTGCTCAGCATGTTCTACATTGTGGCAGATTCAGAAAAATGGTATGGAGGAAGCAAACACAACGTTGGGTTATCGAAAAATAAAACGACGCGTCACCTACTGGCGAAGTTGCGAAATAGTCAACTTTTGCTCAAAGTTTTGTGTCCTTGAAATATTTCCTGATAAACACACCTCTTATCCATATTTTACTTTAAATCCTGGAGAAGGAGTATGAGATTGTTCTCATCTTATCCCCGTAGATTCGTGCCTGCTTCAACACAAAATTTTGTGGGTGCATATTTTTAATGTTTTTTACCACCATTATGTTCTTGATAAACATTTCCAGCATTGGTCTGTACCTTTTATCTTCTTCTTGAAATACTTTTAAAATGATATAGTATGGGTATTGTATCATTTAATGAAACTCAGCCTGCATCTTTTGTGTTTCTAGGTCTTTATATGCTCATGGTGCTAACAACTAGCGCTGCGTTTGTTTTTCACATGTAAAACGTGTAAATTAACGATATTGCTACAAAACAAAACGTGGCAGTTTGTGCACGTCTATTTTTCAGTTTAAAAAGCAAATCGAAAACTGGCCTAGTGAGTCCTTATGGAAATACTGAGATAAAATTAAGTTCATAGATCAGTNGTTCCCAATAGGTGGTCTGCGGACCCCTAGGGGTCCGCGGACGATGTCATAGGGGTCCGCAAAATGTCCCTGAGAAATTAAATTATTTTGTATTTTACTTGACTTGCAGTAACTATTATCCTAATCTAGTTCCCGCGTAAGTTCAGCAGGTTATTCATCAGCTTTTACAGTCAACTGTCACTAGCTTAGCAGTTAATCTGATTCAGAGTCTCTCAGAAGAGGAGCAAGATCAACTTGTAGACTTGACAAGCAGTGGCACAATGAAAAACGTTTTTAATGNCGAAAACATTGTAGACTTTTGGTTAACAGCACGTAAGGACTACAAAGCACTCGGCGATAAGGCAATGAAGTTCATACTTCCTTTTCCAACCACTTACCGATGTGAACAGGCATTCTCAACTATGTGCTTCATGAAAAATAAATACAGGAATCAGCTTGATATGCGGTCTGATTTCAGAGTGAAAGTGTCAAGTATGGAACCTAACATTTCAGAAATGATGAACTCGAAGGACAGATTCAACGTATCACACTGAAATTGTAAAGTTATTGCAATTGCTTTGTACTTGTATTAAACTTGTGTTAACATCAAATTTCATTTTCATATTTGAACAGTTTAGTTAGTTAGTTTAGTTTAGTTAGTAATTTATGGTAGATTCTACATAATCTACATTTTAAGAATTCAAGCTTTTAAGGGGTCCTTGTCAGTATAGCGACGGATGAGGGGGTCCTTGAAAAAATTTTGTTGGGAACCGTTGTCATAGATAATATGGGGGAAGTAATATAAATGAAGTTTTTAATTATGTCTAACATCATTTTCTTTCAGTATTTGAAATTCATGGTTTTGATACTCAACATATTTTTTTTTCATCTCGCCTCAACATATGGATAATAAGTACTCTTTGGTGGAATTTCAGATTTTATATTTGTTATACTGACTCTATTGTGTTATCGATTTATTGTCACAGTTCATGAAAAGTCGAACTCGCTTAATATATGTCATGTAAATATTGTGAACAAGGCATTGCACCTTTCTAACCTTAATTGTCTGACTACTTCCCTTGATCTGGGGGCACAGCATCTATGAAAGATCTGATCCTTTACCTTTCGTTGTGTCTTGGATTTGAAATACCAGAAATGAAAACCTGGATAATTGTGTAATGAAAAATTATGTTCCTCTACCAGCTCTTCGTTTTCTCGTGTCCAAGCAACACACTGAAGGGCGCTGCCAATTTTTATATCAGTTGACGCGGATGGCTATATCTCGAACAATACTTTCCCAGTTTTACCTAAAAACTATGCAGTAGTTTTACTAGGGTACCATACTTTCCTTTTATCAAATCCCACATTTGCCACGCCTAAGTAAAGTGTTTTAGCTTAAAANGTTTTGGTAAAATTTAGATTATCGTCTGAAGAATAACTCACTAGAAATGAGAAAATGCTGGATAAGCTTGACTGATCATTAAATGTCTTGCGATACTACACTATTTCTGCAGATATACATTTTGGAATGTGTCTATATAGTAATAATGTGAATGCTTGAACTGTGCTGGATTTTTCAGTTTTGAAATCATACTGTAATAATTCTGTACTGTTAATATATTCACGCACTGAAAAATTCAGAAACTGGGTAAGTGAAACAAACAAGCTTGTACGTAATGAGAATTTTGTTACTCTGAATAGGTAGTGAGAGTTCTGAAGTGTTAGTCGTTCATTGCACGTAATGAATACAACATATATAGCAGATAATTGCTTTGTTTGCAGATCTTCACTGTCTTCTGTCACTTCAAATGTACTTACTGCCCCTCCTCCCCTCTCCCCCTACTATTTGATGAATCTGCTATCTCAAAATAGTTTAATCTGGATTTCAGGTACACATTTTGAACATAAGTGTATGTACGAGTTGTAGTATGAATTGGGAATTAAGTGGCAACAACTCATTAAATGAATAATGAATGAGAACAGAGCTCCCTTTTGTCAAACTGATTTTGCTGTAAAGTATACGGTTATATGACCATGCGAAATGAAATATATGAATTCTAGTGGGAAGCTAATTTCCTTTGCTCCACTTACAAGCCAACCAGCACAAGATACTAGACATTGGTTAAAATGACGATAAGCATACAAACAATATTGTACTGTTGCTGGTAGGAGAACGCTCTAAATAACGAGAAAAACACATTAATTTATTTAAAAAGTTATGAACTAAAAATCTATATTCATTAATTAGATTGGAATAAATCTCTATGTATCCATGTTTTCTACATAACGTTTAAAACGCCCACTCGCCCTAAATAAATCACGAAACAGACGACCACAGTCGCGCACAAAATAACTGGTATTAGGCTTTTAAACAAATGCCACACGCATCAATGAATATCAGAAAGAATAAACGATGAGGATTCTCTAAAACTATTTAATCACTTCAACCATCAATTCAATTCAGCGAATAAGTTGAGATCCATCGTAAAGGCCTCAAATTAATGGAAAGCGACTTCATCTTCTGGGTTTCCTGATGACATCATTCTTTTCACGGAAAATGCCTTGGAATTGCTGGATATGATCAGATAATTAAATGAAGGCACTCGGAATAGAGGCTTAAAGACGAAAGCCCGTCTGCCAGAAAGACAAAGGCATAGCTACTCGTTGGAATTCATAGAGCTCCTCATTTGGCGCTATTTTTCATACCTACGAACACCACAAAAGGATGTTGATATGTAGTGTTTAACGTCCTCTCGACACCTGATGGGTCATTTAAGGACGATGAACAATGTTTATTGGGATTAATGATCATAAATAGACACCACCACAAACATGCATGCCTTACGCGAGATTCGAGCCCACAACCTCTCGGGCCAGAACGCGCTGTGCTAACCACTAGACGAAGCAGGCCGGCACGACAAAAGGAAGACAATGTATACATAAAGTTAAGTTTAGATTCAATATATGATTGGGACACCAAACGAAAAGATATAAATTTAGTTATTAGTTTCGGCTTCAATATTATTTTTACAGCTGGTACAGCAGTGTGCCTCTCCTTTGTTAACAGAATTTGCTGCAGTTTAAAGTTTAAGTTACCTGCTATGAAAAAAAAAAAACTAAATTAATATTTTTAACAGCTGGATTCTTCTGTTGTATTTAAGCTCCACAACACGATCACAGAATGAAAAATCTTCTACAAGTACCACTCCAGATGAGTAATATAAAACTAGAATATGAAATATTTGTATTTCGTTGAATTAAAAAAAAATGACTCCCAAGTGTATCTCAAACGTATTTGTGAACAAATTCTCAATTGCAAATAACTAGACCTAGCATAGCATTAGAGGTTTTGTAGTACAATATGAAGAAAATGCTGATGATAACATGCAGTGGTTCACGTCGAACCGGAAAGATAAGTCATTTCAGAACGATAACTAATGCTAATTATAATAAAGAGAGATGAATGGGCATCGCAAACAGCCATACCTTAGTGGGATTCGAAACCACACACCTTAATTTAGGGCTCGGTATGCTAGCCACTAGACCACACAGGTCGGCTGGTTGATTTATATGTTCTACAAAGAGTGCTTGTTATTTATTTAGAGCCTCATAAGTGGATGCAGTGTGTTGTAATTTGGTTCATGGTCTGGTAGAAGAATATATAAAAAATTGCTCTTTTCCTGCTTTTTAGTGTTATTCGTCTGAGCCTGTGTGTAAAAATATGTATTTCGTCAAAACATATTTCACGTAACTTCCACGTTATAATCTCTCACATGAAGAGTTAGTAGCATTATGAGTTACGAGTGTCACAAATGTACAATGACGCTGCACCCATTTCCAAAATGAGTGCTACTGATATAACATGCAAAATCATATATGTTTATTAGAAATGTGTAACAGCCGGTTGTTCTTGGTACAAATATGAAATGTTCAGATACATTGTATTAGCAACAAAACATTGTATTTACTTGAATTCTACAAAAGGAGATTATGAATCATCGGTGACCGAGAAAGTATTTTGAAGTTACGTAATCGAATTTCTTTAAGACTGTTTGGATGGTGGAGATGCGGTCAAGTTAAAAATATATTCCAATTTGTTAACAGTGTTTGAGCTATGTTACTTCAGAGGTCGAACACTTCCTTTATCATGGACTAGAAAAATTATTCTTTACAGACGACTGCTGAAATAGCAACAAACTGTGTTTATATCCTATTGTTTTTTAATATGTCAAACAAATTAGACTGAAACATTCTGCTTTTACCGATACTGCAAGCTTTTTCGTAAAGTAGAATGTACATATGACATCATTTAATTAGAGTCAGGATTACCAGCGTTAACGGAGCCCCGTAAGATACGTCAAAATTGTGCTCCCCAACACTGACGACAACTATCTCCACATCACCGAAAATCCCTAGTTAAGATGTCCGAAAAATATTAGTCGCCATTTAAAAACAAATTTGGTTTCATATAGTGGATATCTCAAATGACAAACTTTAAAAACGGCATTTGCTTTGTATGTACTANATAAGGTTGATGAAATCTACATGGCATGGGTCCCAAACCGTACAGCATTATGAAATTACTGGAATTAACAACTTGTGGTATGCGACCTGCGTAGCATGTTGTGGGCTTGTTTGATGTGGATCGTTAAATGATTAATCAGGTATCGATACGACGTTAAACACCACATATCATTGTGGTTACCGAACATTTAGAAGCCCAATTCCACAATATGTGTTGCTAATAAGAATAATAAGATGTTCATTGCAATCCGTATGGCTTTGAGCATACTTCTCTTTTCTTTTCAAGAAGCTTGAGATGTATCCAGGAAAGGATTTATACATTTCCAAAGGTTTTGACCCCATATGAAATTCGGATTTTCTTAACAAACTTTCATTCCAGAGCTTTCATTTACATTCCATAACTAGATTTCCAGTTTGCGCTACAACATTTCGGTTTCGTGCTTTGTCTTATAGCTCCCAACTCAATGCTTGTGTTACAAAGGGCTCAGTGTTGTCTCAAACTTTTTTCCGTTCTCTTCTTAACGTCGTTCTTGCTTGTCTATGTACATCCCTTAAAACTTTTGCTGATAGTAGCACTTACATCTAAGACTTTAAATACTTGACATCTTTTCAAACAGAATTTCGAAAGTAAATTTTAAGTTTAAAACTGAGCTATGACGCTGATTTACAACAAATTATTTAATGGGATTCGGACAAACACATCTAATTAGATCCTTTTGAAGCTCAGTCACCCTTTCTTCGCAGTTTGAGAAGACCAGCAAAAGGTACAAATCTCGTGAGCGTTGATAGAGGTTAAGAACCACTACTGTAGTTAACCATGTTGTAGGTATTGAAACAGTGATATCTATTAGTGACATTCACGTACGGCGGTAATATGTTTAAGTAAGGGATAGGTTTGGTGATTCCTTCGTAGAAATATGAAATTACGTTTTCGAGTTTTGGGTTGACGAAATGCGATACTTATTTGGCCTACCACACATATAGCTTGTATTAAATATGTTGTAGAACAAACTGTTAACAGTGAAACGCATATATACGTATTAATGTAGTAATGTTGATGTGAGAAATCATATAGGCCTACTATGCACTGTGCTTAATAATAAACTGTCGGGAGTAGGATTCATTAGATCCAGAGCCTCCGTGAAAAGCAATTTAGTCTTAATGGAGACTTTAGACAGAATTAAAACACTTTGAGTGTAATTACTTAATTTTTATGTTAGTTCGGTTAGGCTACGTAATACATAAAATTAAAATCTCAACTTCATCGCGACTAAGTCACGACCGCTCTGGATCTACCAGGACGTGTCAGCAGTTATCAAGCTTTCACCTATGGGTTTGCAGTAATACAAAGGAAAATGGTGTTTGTAAGGTAAGGCTGGAGCTAAATATGCGATAGAAAATTTATTTGAGTCTTGATCCAGCCCTTAGCAGACTAACAAATACNAAAAAACGTTCAAAAACCTTAATTTCTCAAATAAAAATCCACCTGAGGGACTTCATTTTGTTAATGTGTGTACAACTGCAGCAATTCAATCTCGTTTACCCACTACACCAATTCATTCTATCGATTATTAATGTACATAGGGTTAAAGTGTCTCTATAACTGGCCATGAAGACAAACAAACAATGGTATTAGAAAAAGCATCTTAAACATTCTCGTGTCCGACATACTCATCTGAAAGTGCGTGTTAGATGAACATTACTTCCCTTTGTGAGAACGATCCTGCTTAATGGTAATAAGACTGATACTTGNGACTTCTTAAACTTCGGTTGTTTTCAAATATAGTTTGCGTACGTATTGCTCAAATTAAATTAATATAAATGTA
>KZ870052.1:6969-27430 GCA_003456935.1 Machilis hrabei | reverse complement strand
CCATTGAGGCAAGTAGTGTTTCACTTACTGTTAAACGTGCATGCGTGTGTGGTTTTGTGTAATTAGTTTATTGCCAATGCGTGTGATCCTGCATTGCCCAAACCTTGATCATTTCAGCTGACGACGAGCAGTCGGACTCGCAGATGTTGACGACAACGGGTGACGTGAGCACAACTGTGTTGGATGCTAAAAGTCCACCCCTTTCCCCCACCTCCCCAGTCAGCGACACAGAAGAGGAGTCTCGTGATGGTTTGTCCCTTCTAACATTCATTAACTGTTTTCATTCTAACTCTTCTTTTTGCATTGCTACCGCGTGACTAACAAAGAACAGAATTAGTGTATGGTTTACAAGACCCTTGTACTGCTGCACGAGAGTTTACAAAGCACATGCAGTTATTTTACACAGGCAGATTTGTGCACAATGACTATTAGGTCCTTAGCGAATTGTAATTTTCAAATATTTGGTGCAACAGTTTCATAAAATATGGGGTTGTAGAAAAAGTGAATTCCTGACAAACTGATAATTTAAGCATGGAAAATAAAAGTTCATGTCTGAATAAAGTCATTGACTATTTCTTTTTTAGATTATTCTGTCATCCTTGGGTTTAATTTGTCAAAGAGAGAACTTTGTTGTATTGCATTTACATTTTAATAAGAAACTAATTACGTGCACAGTAAACAAATGTTAGTTTGGATACTTGGGCTTATTCTGGTGTGTGTGTTTATCAATTTACGTGTTTCCTGGCCTATAGTGCATTTACTTTTGGAATGGTTTCCGTTTTGTAAGATAAATGGTGATATATTTTTGTCATCTGAAGGTGATGGTGGTGGTGGTTGGTGTTCACTGAAGTGGTTTTGGAACATTACAGGGACTTGTGTGTTTGGAGAAAATGTCTGCAATATTACAGTGGTTAATAATAGTTGATAATAACCATCTAATTGTAAATTCAAACATCCTCTGTCAGTTTTGGTTCTTAGAACTCCTTTCACTGCAAACAAAGACAGATAAGACATAAATTTGAAGTGCAAAAGAAGCTATCCATTCTTGCTCTTATTTGTAGTGGAAGCAAAAGATTGTTATATCACAATGTTTTTAAATGACCTCAATCAGAGCTAATTTTTTTTTTCATATTATAGTCTGATGAAAAAAATAACATTGCTTCTACTCCTCATTATTCTGTTGATATCTAGAATGCAGTGGAAGAGCAAAGTTATGGGAAAATAACAAATTAAGAAAAGATTCTGCATTAACTGTTTGAGTTCTGAATTTTGTATCATGTATTATGAGAAAGGGTTGAGTGTAAAATTGCAGTGCATTAAATATCTGCTTGAAGAGTGTTGTCAAACTCAAAACTTAATTTTGGAGTGTACTAGATGTGAATATAAAATAAAGTTTTAGCCAAGTTAAATTATTACTTACTAATAAACAAGTTGAACACCAAACTTTGCACATGCTTTAATTAAATTATTGCTTTTGGAGTCCTGTCACTAAATAGCTAAATAGAAAGAGTAAAGACTTGTTCTTCCAAATAAGAACCGAATGCCAAACAATGCATGGCTGCCTTGTTCCATAGACAGAAGTTTTTTTTTAATATATAGTTTTAAGATCATGAATAAAAGGTATCATAGGATTGAAGCATGCCTAGTAAGCATATTTTTTAATCCAGACAGGGTTGGATGTAGAAGTTAAAAAAAAAAAATGTTGATTGTAACAATATACACTGTTGTATCAGAATAACGTGACCACCCCCTGAATCATACTTAACCTGCCCGGCACGTCAGAGTGCACGTGACAAGGTCTACCACACGGATATATAATCGGCTGGCCAGGACAGATGAACATTGTGTATAACGCGAGCAAAAAGGGCAGAGAAAGTGATGTGATGGATGTTCAAAAAGGAATAATCATTGGCTTCAGAGCCAAGGGTGGGAGCATCTCTTAAACAGCAGATTTCGTGGGCTGTTCTCGAGCTGCAATAGTAAGGGTGTAATGAATGGACTGTTGGCACACCAAGTACCTCCCGACGTCATAACTGTGGAGCCTTAAAGGTCATTGACCCCGGAGGAAAACGTTTCCTCCGTCCACTGGTAAAGGGCAATCGACGTGCAAGGGTGCAGCAATTCATCACACAAATGAATGCTGGGGCACCCAGGCACATGTCCCTGTTATGCATGGGTCTCTCTGCGTGAAGGCACCCATGTTAACGAAGGTCCATCAGGAACAACGCCTGCAGTTCACGCAGAACTACAGTCNTTGGACATTGGAACAGGTTTGGCGTCGAGACCCACATCCACTTAATCTAATGGACTTCTGTGATCTGCTGCAGTCCGAATGGGCACATGTGCCTCTGGCTACCTTTCATGCCTTGCCGTCTTGCTGCAGTCCTCCAGGCCAAGGGTGGTTATTCCCATTATTAGGTAGGTGGTCATATTATTATGAAATGACAGTGTATTTAGTGTTTACTTATAGTGAGAATAAACTGTGTATATAATAAGCTAAGTTATTTCCTAATGCAGTTTCTTTTTCTTTTCCCCACTCGCTTCCTATTGCTCATTCCCACAGAGCCAAGAGTTCTGCGGGTTGAGACTAAACAGGCACCGAAACCAATCAAGGCAGAGATTGTCCAAAGTGATGGTCAGTAGATGATCGTGTAGTTAGTCAGCCTGTTTGTCTGTCTGTCCATTTTTAGTGTTTGTAATTGTTGTTGTTGCTTGCTGTCTGTACTGTAGTTGTGAGTAAGTGATTAATATCATTATCCTGTGAACGGATCCCAGTTGTGGTGATAATACCATTTGATCTAATGGTCCAATACTTTTAGATTGTATGTGCCAAACTGAATAAATGTATAATTTAATAACTACTCGGTATGAAACCTCAAGTATTCATTTCTGTAGAGACAGTATAGAAGCTAACTTTTACGTATAGAAGATGCTGGACAAATGCCAGACAAACTCTTCTTCGTCTGACTCTTTGCTATTTTCTTGAAAACGTGTAGTGGTTTTTTTATTCCAATGATATTTAATTTAAGTTTGGTGTTCACTATCATCATTTTTCTAATAGACCATTTTTTTTTCAAAAGAAAATCTATCTTAAAATGTTTAATGAAATATGTATTAAATGTTGTATAAAATGTAAAATCATTTTTGTTCAAAATATTTACAAATCGTGGGGCTGCTTGATGAAAAATATTGGTCAGTTTTCCACTTGATGAACTTAAGATGTACCCATAAACAGTTTATTCACCATTTTTGCATTGCTGTATACATGATGGGTGGTCCATAGTTGTTTTTTTATCAGTGTACAGTATCAAATCTATTCACATTTATTGTAGGGTGATGCAAAAACAGGGTAAATACTGTAAATCTATTTTATTGCATTTCACACATGTTATGCACAACAGTTTTGTAACTGTTAGACTTCTAATGTTAAGGAGTTCACTTTTGTGTAGCTCTTAATTTTCTTTGTTGGTCTGTCGTCATCAGTATTCAGTATGAATAATTGTTTTCTTGGCAATATCAATGGATTCATTGTAGTAGTTTTGTTCAGCACAGCTTGCAGGAAAAGGTTTACTGTTAGTGATTCTAGTCTTATTTTCATAAGAAATTGAGATTGTACCTCTTTTTTTTTTGTATTAATATACTCTGCATGTGGCATTATCTTTTGAGGAAAAGCTTTCTACATACTACTTTTCATTGTTTGAATTCATTACACAGGCTCAGTAACTGCACAGAACTTGCAAGATTAACTTGAAAGATTAATTGGTAAAAATGGAGAGAAAAATTACGAAATGCTGTCTGGTGAATCGAACTCAAAAAATCTTTCTTTTATTCTTTTGGTTTTATTCCTTAATTTTCAATGAATGCCCTTTGTTGNTCTAAACCATATCTACAAGTATGGGTCTGCAAGAAGACAATATCAGCAGCTTTGTTGTCTGAAAAGATTTCATTTATACAGTTTAGCGATGTCCTGTGCCGTTAAACAGGACATCATCTACAACACATTTTTGGAATTATTGATGAAGTTCAGAATTAATTGGTAAAAATGGAGAGAGAAATTACGAAATGCTGTCTGGTGAATCGAACTCAAAAAATCTTTCTTTTATTCTTTTGGTTTTATTCCTTAATTTTCAATGAATGCCCTTTGTTGGCAAATTAAACTTTGAGCCAGCCTATATTTGTGTGATTTGGTCTTTCAGTTAAAATTCACACAGCTGGTATATAACTATTGAGCACTTTTTTAACGTATTCTTAAAATGTCACATTTATTCTTTTACAGAAACACTTCATTGGTATACCTTATTACCTTATACATGAAGTTATATCAATTTTGATTTTGTACAGGGTTTCAGAAAACCATGCTTGCAGTCAGATTGTGTAGGCTACATACACAGTGTGCCCATTAAATAATGGTATTGCATTTATTACCAAAAATTAACATGGTTAGAAGTTTTTATTACAGACTTTATATAGCCACCCCCTAATTTCAAACACTAAAATACTTTGTAAAAGTTATCAAAAATGCACTGGAAGTCCTTGAATGAAACTCCTTTGAGTTGGTTAGTCTGTGTTGGACGTCTCTAGTGTCGTTGAAACGCTGTCTTTTAGGGTCAGTTTAATCTTCAGGGAAATAGTCTGCCAAATCTGGTGAGTAGGGGATACTGGGTCACAGATTGATTTAAAAGCATGAAGCTGCTTTACAATGTGTGTGTAGTGAGTGGGCACATTGTTATGCAACAGGAGCCTGCTGCTGCTTTGAAACTGCTTATTTCTAGTAAAGTGCATACATGCGTCTGGAACATCTAAATAATAGCGACTGGTGCCAACTAACTCACGATGGATAATTCCAGCACAGTTGAAAAATTGATAGTCTTAATATGCAATTTTTTCAATCTGACTTTCTTCTGCCAGGCAGAATTTGAACCATTTCGTTTTGGGATTCCATTACCATTTGCAGCACATCATTATCTTGCTAAGCAAACTCTATTAAACTGTGACAGCATTGAACCTGTTAAAGGAGTGCAGTACAAATTTTGACTAATTCCTCTACAACATATTTTTGGAATTATTGATGAAGTTCAGAAGTTGTCTCAACCTGACCAAAACTTAATGCATGATTACATATCGAAGTAACTTTCAGATGGGAGGCCAGTCTCTTGAAACGGTTACTCTTTTCTCCGCAATAAATATATCGTTTCAGTTGCAAAGCTGGTATTCCTCTCTTTCTCTTTACTGTGGAATAATACAAGAAAGGAAATNCTCATTAGAAATGAACAAATATTTCAGCATTTGACAGCTACTTTAACCTTGCTTTATGCAAAGATTGTTTTAAAAATTTTGTTTAATATAGCATGTATGAAGATATTTTCATTTAAATAAGTGTCCCAGTTCTATTTCACACTTCACTCATCACAAGTNNTGCCTTTTTTGGCACAAACACACAAAAGAAAGGCAAAGCAGTTGTTCACACTATTTTCAGTACTGTATTTGTGGTTTCATGTCATCAGAATAAAAACGTGAGATGGGTAGTTTCGTATACAGTTGTAAGAACGTTTTGTATTTGTTAACTAAATTGAAAATGGAATAATTTATCTTGCATAGTTTCTAGTTTCATTTCCAAAAGCTTTTACAATCAAGTTGGTGAATCTTAGTTTCCAAAGAAGGTGAAAGATATTGTTGCACAGTTTTGATTATCCATAGTTTGTTTCATACCAGCATGTGTAGCCTACATGAAATGGTAGCATGATAATTTGAATAGAATTGTTTACTTTTTCATATTTTGTTTTTCATGTGCAACTTCCCTTTGAAGCATGCTGTTTTATGTAGTATCTTTTTCTTACTAATGTTTGTCAGTTTTAATGCACGCATTTGATTGATGTTATCAGTTGAGACGGAGAGTGACCAAGCCGATGGCCAATTTGAGCGCTCGAAGTCTTCTCGCTTCCCTCATGCAGGTAAGATTAAAGTGCTTTTATTAACATGACTAACGTTTCTTTTTTGTATTACTGTTTGCTCTGTGATAAAATCCTTTGGTTGCATAGTACACCAAATGTTGTGCATGTTACATGATATCTCAGTTTAGTTCAGATCTTTTACAAATATATTGCTGAAGTTAGGTATAGCACCCTCCTTAAGTAATGCTCATAGATTTCCATTCATAATACCAGAATATTGTCTGTTTTTTTTAGCATGTGACCAATGTCGGAAGCATATCAAATAAAATAATAAAAAAATGTTCTTTTAAGCTGCCTGTTTGGCTGTTATGTACTTTCCAAAATGGATAGTGATGGTTAAAAAAAGTATTTTAATGACTTGAAGAAAATTTGTTTGTATTTGGAAGAATTTAATGCGTTTGTGTTAGCACTTTTTGTGTGTTTTTAACTGGATTCCAGTATAGGATTGGGAATGCCATTTTATATAATGCTGTTTGTTGGCAACAACTAAAATATATAAACAACAATGCATATAGTTTTTGTTTTAGCAGGTGGCCAGTTTTTTACTGATAGGTTAGTTAATCATATTAATGTCATAGTGCAGTGTTCCATGAATGAAATTTTATTGTATTGAGTACTGTAGTTGCCTGATCCATTCTATTGCAACTCTAGTTATCTAGATGTCAGAAACATACAAATTTTAATTAAAGTGTGGAACTGTGTCTGTGAAGTAACTTTAAATTTGATGCAAGATATCTAAACCATANCTACAAGTATGGGTCTGCAAGAAGACAATATCAGCAGCTTTGTTGTCTGAAAAGATTTCATTTATACAGTTTAGCGACGTCCTTGTACTGACTTTATAAGTAAACCTACAAAGTTGTACATTTTATGAGATGCCATTCTTGGTAAGGCACTGATATCACATTCGTGTTGACAAAATTAACTAGTATTTGCACATGACATTACAAAAAAGACCTTTCGGTACTGAGGCGATAAATGTCAACATAAATTGCAGTAAAGAATTTGGGAAAACTAAAATTGCTTTATAGTGTCTCATACTAAAGAATTTCGTCTTTGACTTGGCAGGAGGTTTTTAAAGTAGAACCAAAGGGCTTGTCAAAGAATGCAGTACTTTTATAATAAATATAGGCACTATTTGACAGCTTGAATAGGAAATTAATTTGCTAGTACTGGAAAAAAATGATATACCAAGAAGAGCTGTGACAGGTTCTCTGTTCTTTATTTGCCAGGCTGTAGTTAGTGTAGTTAATGTTTATATCTTTTTATTTCATCTCTGCATTGCATAGTCGCTATGCTTTTTACTTCATGTGAACTTTCTTTCTTATTTATTTAGNTGTTTAAGTTGAAAAGCATCTAATTGATTTGCTGGAAAAATGAATAACTTTTGTATTCTGTCGCTTTTAATGTTAACAAAAATTAACCCAGTTGCATAATAAACATGACATGTTATTTCCTTATGGTGACTTTTTGCCTAAAAGTTGTTTTGTCTGTATGTTGAAAAACTTTGGCATGGAGCATGCAGTTGTTGTTGTCTGACGCATGAATATCTTTGTTGTGGTTTGCCGTAGTTGCCGTGAAACCAGAAGATGGTCAGCTGTCTCGTTCTTGGTCTCTTGGACCTGGCAAGAAAGCAAAAGGTGAGTTGCGTTGGCTTATGTCTTGTGGTTAAGTTTTTTTTCCTATTTGATAAGCATGGATCTGTTGCAGGTTAACAATTTAACAAAGCTGAAAGGTTTTGTGATATAGAAATTATTTTTTTCCCCAGAATAAGGGAGTTTTATGTTTTAAAAAGTTATAACCTAACCAAATNGCCTTCCTCTGCCATTTTGTAATGGCTTTGCCTCAAACCACTTGATGGATGTTAAGGTCCTGAAAGGCTCTTTTAAAATCAGGAATCTGTGGTACCTACATCAGTTTGAGAATTAAACCACTGCACTTAGGTGGTAGAGGGGTTGTTCTCAGGAAGTACCTAATGTTGACTTCTCTGTCTGCCTATTACAAGAGAAATCATAGTATTCATCATGGTTTCTCGAGCGATAAAAGTTTAATAATTGATTATTATTAGCGTATGATCATAATATGGTATAATAAAATATAGTAAAATAAATTTGCTATTACGTTCCAAGAAAAACTATTTGTGTTCATTAGTCTAGGCCCGTTAAAATCGTATTAATAGACAATTGAAAATATAAAAGCCATCCACTTGTTGGATATTTAAAACATTGATAATGAAGGTGGTAAATAAATATTGAAATGTAAATAAGCAAGAATAAATCTGTAAATGAGTCTTCGGTATGACAGATGCTTCTTCCTCNTTTAATGATTGTGAAATATTTCGGCTTCAGACCAGGTGATGTTGTAGTGGTTTTCAGTGGTTGCACGTTTATTGAGTGCACTTTTTTCGGGTTTAGTCTTTTTTTGTGTATTTATGTTGGTAAACAATTTTTTTAAATTGCAGTGCTTGGTGGTTATGGCTGTATGTAGGATTGTGAATAGTTATTCAAAGTACAGTGTATCTTGCAAAACCACAATGCTCTTGTTGGTAGGTATTTTAACTTGGCGAGATAATTTCCACCCACAAATCAAATTACTAGATTTGCTTTGGAGGATGGGAATGAAGTTTAGATGTGTATGGGAGTATTTCTGTGGGAGAGGAATTTTTGTCATTGTTTTTCTTGTACATTGGATTTGTGAGATTTTCTTTTTTAAATTGTGAATGACATAATCTAAGAAAATGTTATTTCNGAGAGGGTATAGACAGATATCTTTGTATTTTCGGATTGGGTTGCCTAGTATTGATAGTGTCTACTTTCTCATTGGTGGACAACCCAGCCTTCCTCCTAAACTTTTTTGAAAACAACCTAGTCTGGACATTATTTAAATTTCAAGTCGGACATTATTTAAATTTCAAGTCCTGTCGTCCTAGTTGTGTTGTTTCTTTATTAAACGGAACTTTAACCCCTTAACTGGCTAATTTCGCTATTAGTACCGTACCCCTGTTGGACAATTATTTTAAGAAGATGAAAAAAAAGTTGAAAAGTGTGTTAGCTTTTGAACAAAATATAAAGTGAAATGTATGAAATAAAAATAAAATATATTTTACTTACCAGTACCACCTCTAAATAATAGCTATTTATGGATTCATATATAGGCCTAGGCCTACACATTAGGCTATATACATGCCCGTATGAGGTGGGGTTTGCAAAATCTTCTTCAGTCAGTTCAACGTAAGGCAGCTAGATTTGTTTTGGGTCGTTATGGAAGGACAGATAGCTTAATGGAGGTGTTAGGAGAGTTGGGCTGGGAATCCCTTGATGAAAAGCNTGAAAAAATGAGAATGAAGAGATTGGAGCAACTAATATATTGGTAGGCGCGATCGTGAAGATAAGTTACGGGAAATCAGCTGTAAATCTAATGCGTATTTTTGGTCATTCTTTCAGAGGTCGATTCGAGATTGGAACCGTTTATGACACGAATAATAAATTCTGGTGCCTTGTGCACCCCCTGCCAAGTACCTTATGGGTTGATTGCAGGGTATGATGTAGATGTATGCATACTGCTATTGGCATACCGGTTAGTTTCATCGCTTATCAGCTGACATATTTCGTAGTCCTAAAAATGTTCAAATAAACACAAAGGATCACTTGGATCATCAACATTTGTTTTAACACCACTCTGTCTGATAAAATAAATATATTTCTGAAGTTGTAATGCAATATCCATTGTTTACCCTTAATTACGTAACTCCTATTACTGTTTACAGACTTTTCATTATCACTTTCGCACTTTGAATCACTACTCGATTCATTCATATTGAAGGGCACATAATTATTTTTGTCAGAACTATCACTTTCAATCAACATTCGAGCAATTACTTCATCTTTCAGTTTTGCTTTTTGTTTTGCCTCAATACAGCCATGATGAAAACTGAATGCCAAGAAGTTGCACGATATTTATTTTCGTACCAAAATAAAGTGAAACTTGTATTCATTTTAGTATCTTTGAAAGCTTGCTTTTCAAGACTGGTTAGCCAACTCAAATATGAGTAAAAACTGGTGTGCGTCTGTAGACGGGTTATCCAACACAAAGAGGAAAAGGTTGTGCGTCTGTAGACGGGTTATCCAACACAAAGAGGAAAAGGTTGTGCGTCTTAAGACTGTTTAGTCAGTTNAGGAGTTAACCATCCCCTCAACAACAAAAATAAAACAATGCCAAGTGATTTGACTATAACCATTTTCAGAAATAACAATTTCCAAGATCATATCATCCACAAAAGAAAACCGTGCACAAATCCAACATACTAAAGAAAAACATACAAAAATTCCTCTACCACAGTAATACTCCCATACATACTAAACTTCCTAAACACTTTTGCTCTATCCTCTGAAATGAATCTAGTAATGTACCATTTTGACCCACAGATCAAATTCAAACCTATCTCGCCTACTTAAAAGACGTCTCTCTACCTACCAATCAGAGTAGTGTGGTTTACAAAATACAATGCACCTTGAATTATTGTTCACAATCCTTGGTTGGCCAAACATCCCAACTTTAAAAAAAAATTGTATTTACCGACATAAATATGCAATAAACCCCAAAAAGTGCGTTAGATGAACACAATCACAGAAAACCACTACATAATCACCTGGTCTGAAGCTGAAATCGTTCATCAGGAACTTTCGCTGATTTCAAATTCAGTATTTATTTATCACCTTGATGTGTTTTAAAAATCCAACATGTAGATGGCTTTTATATTTTCAATTGTCCTTGACTATGACAGTTTCATTTCAATGTTGTTATTGTTATGATATTGACTTGTTGTCTTTATTGAAATGTTATGCTTAAATAAATTACTTTACCCTCTTTTTTATATTATTTTATGATCATATGCTCATAATAATCAATTATTAAGTTGTAGTATGTTAAACATGAAAAACTATGTAATGTGATATGTTCTGCAGTGTATAAAAATGGGCTTTAAGGCATCTTTCACACTTTTTTTATGGTGTACAAAATTAAGCAAATGGTCTGCTATGCTCGGCTACAGCTGTATCTGTTCTGGTCTGCATTTTTTACTGAATAGTAAAGTTCATTTAGATTTAAGGCATTTGCTTTATTTGTATTACATTACATTAAAGAAAAAAGAAACTGATACTGCAAAATCCATTGCATACATCAGTTGAATCAGTATTCATTATTTGATAAATTTTTGTCTAGTTTTAAAAGGTTAAATCAACATTTGTCGACAAATTAGTTTATACATTTTCCAGTGTTATTCTGCATGCTTTATTTAGGTTTTTGTTTCATCTAGGGAGTTAGGACTGAAACACTGAGCTGTGCATAGGAATAGGGAATTGCTGAGAGTTGTGAACACTTGAACATACTGCTGCAGACATGCATGATTGTGGGACCAGTCAAATGCAGTGGCATACTTGTGTGCAAGTCTGCAGATTCGTGGTTACGGTGCCTTCTGAAAAGCTTGAAAAAACAGTCTGGTAACTGCTGTCTATGATGCCATGCTGTGATTGTACAAAGTGTGAAAGAGGCCTACCATGTAAACTGACCTTATAAATACTCGGTTTACATCAAATTTCACTTTCCACAACTGCACCACTTGCTTGCCTTCCCCATTTGTAATAGTAGGAAACTACAAAACATTGGTAGTTAACGATTGCCTGCTCAGCTATTTCACTTACTGTTCCAGGCTCAATTATTTTGCAGAAAAACTGATTTTGAATTANTGACAGCTGGGCAATTCCATAAAATATTGGAATTCAAAGGGAAAATTTAAAACCATAGGTGGAGTAAATTNGAAAGCACTGTCAACAATTGCACAGTTGAAATTGCATGAATCTACTGTACTAATATTGTAGGCCTATATACTCTTAATATTATGAAAATAAACATAAATGGAAAATGTGTCCCACCTATAACAAACTTTACAAAATTGTATATCTGTCAAATATTAACTAAAGTTAAGTTTCTTAATACAGTTGTGTAGCCCTATTATCCAACTTCAAAGAAAATATATTAGTAAAAATACTTGGTGGTGTACAGAACAGAGTTATTAAGTCCAAAGTAGTTCACTTTTTGTCCCACCCGTAGCGATGCATTATAATTGAATAGTTGTCCAAAGAAGATATTGCTGCAAATACATGAAACGTTCAGAAAACAAAGAGGAAACGGTAAGTATGGACTATACTTTTAAATCATTTGGAAGGAAAAGCATAAGTATTTAAAAAAGTCAAATATGCTCCAGTACTATTTATGGAATTGTCCAGCTAATAATAATAATGCCAACCTACTAACATGTTCATTGCTTTTTCTTTCTACTTTCCAAATGCTGAATAAAACTATAATAGCCATATTCTTTTTTCTTTTTTTTTTAAAGAAAATCAGAACCATAACTTAAATGTTCTTTTTAATTTGCAACACTGTTCCTGTAACAGCTATTTCTGTTTGTTGCTATACTATATCTTAGTTTTGGTTTGCATATATGCAGGGCAATTCCAAAAGGTGCAGTAAAATTTTGGGTGGTGGTAATGCATGTTGCCAAAAGGATGAAAACCTTTATTTGAACATGGATCCAGAAATGCATCACTGCAGAGTTATTCCACATTGTATCATGATTTGTCATTCAAGGAGTTGCTTCCTCAGCAAAGTGACTTTGTTATGGAACTGGGTTACCATGAAGTGACATTACATAATTATCTTAACATAGAAAGATACACAAACATGCTTACTCCAATGTTTCACAGATGTCCGGGAAGTGCTCATTGTCCTTTTTCGGCATGGATACAGGCCTCGGTTGTTCTATGCAGTCTCCCAAATACAAATGGAATGTTGTGGATTGTTCGTGGTGTTGAATAGATAATATTCTTTGTCCACCCAAATAAAAGTTCAGTGCATTTGGATCAGGCCTCTCAGTTGGCTCCTTTCAACTTATTCAACTATTAGGCACTCAAATGCAGTAAGGCTTAAAGTACATACGACCTTGGATCGACATGCGAGTAACGTGGGCAGATTGTTCTGTCCCGTCATTTGCGGAGTTGCTTCCTTAGCAATGTGGAATAAGTTGGCAGTGTTACATTCACAGAAAACTTTTCATCCTTTCAACCAACCAAAATTTTGCCATATTTTTTCACAATCATGTATATATGAAAGGTCTCATTCTAACATCTGTTTGAAGGGGAAGTAGAACAAGTCATAACATTGGCATTCTTTAGATTAAGGCGAAGATGCTTAAAAGAGTACTGCCATTTTCCCATCATTTCAGATATTCTCCTCTTAAAGAATGTTCTTTGCAAACTGTACAAAGAAATGGTTTTAGGAAGGGATTACTTTGCATATTTGTTCTTTTAATGGCTAATCCTGATTTCCAGGTTTCTTTTCTGAGCAGCAAAGTTCTTCTTTATTGTTGCCTCCTGTACGAAATTCTCCCTTGGCGGTCTGTGTGAGAGCAATGTCCCTCCCTGTTCCTTTGAATGCAGTTTGTGTCGTGAATAGGACAGTGGCCTATAGTGCATCCCTACCACAGTGTGTTGTGTCGATGACTGATACAGATAGCTCGTCTCGGGAAGACGAATTCAACAGCGAATCGGACGACGGTGTCGAAGATGTGGCGTCACGGCTCGACTCGTTGATGGGTGTGATGTAGTTGAAGAAATTGAGTACAGAAATGTGTTGCTTGTATGTGCTTGGGGAGTAGTTGTTGGCCCTGGGCAGAAACAGTGAACATCATGCTTGTTAATTATAAAGAAGTAAAATTCTTCAGCTGTAGCTTTAACTCTGTTATTTGTACTTGCTAAAGGCTTTAAGTTGAGTAGAAACCACACTTTTAATTTGACCCAGACTGNAAGGAAAGTTTAGATTTTTATTACGGTTCTGTGTGCGTGTAGGCTGCATGCTGAACAGAAAAGCAACAATTTTTCAAGGGTTCACTTGACAAAAGATTGAGGAATTATTAAAATTTAGGACCCTGTATTTGATCAAAGGTAGTCAGTTTGAAGTTTGGAAATGTCTTGGAAGTGAATGGTAATAGTTTTTTTAAAAGTTCATATTTCCCCTTGTTATTAGAATCTAATTGGTATGAAATGTTGTGCAACTGCCAACATGTTTTCAGATCTGGTAAAATAAAAATCAGATTTATTGTATTTTAATTATTGAATTAATAGTATATGCATTAATGCCAGTCTATTTTTGGTTCACTTTTAATGTTTACCTATAACTGATTAACTTAGAATACCTATCTATCAGTCTCCTGCTCATTTGAGACACCATGTGAAATTGCCAATGATTTAGTAGTGATCATGTTAGATAAGTGTAGGTGACAATGTGTACATATTTGCGGTGTATGATATTGTGATTTAGAACCAGTTAAGAATCTACGCATAAAACTAGGGATTACTAACATTGTGCTTAACCAGTCTGCTTTGATTGAGAAATAGAAACGGACTGTGTGTGGCAAACAGTAGCTGCCCTTCAGATATTTTGTACCAGTTTAGATTTCTGTGTGGTAATTAAGGAACTGCGAGATTCTGTTTGATTGTCTTCTAATCTTTTGAAAGCTAATGCATTTAAAATAGATTTAATTGTCAGATTGGTTTTCTAGTAAATGTGTGGACACTTTTTTTATCTCAAAAGAAATGTGAAAAAGAAATATGTTTTTAATTATTGTATTCTAGAGATTGCAAGAAAAAGTTCCTTGGGGTAACAATGATTTTAAGGGTTGTAGTTTTAGGGAGAACTTTGTGGTCTTTTGTTATTTCTTTATAGGCCTTTTTACCTCCTATTACTAATTGTGATCAGTTTTTTTCAGAAAGCTTGATTGAAAGTAGGTCTACTTTTATTTCAATTTTAATTTGTCTTACTCCTAACATTATTTTGTTGTAACTTTTTTGAAATTTGTTTAATTAGTCTTTACTAATGTTTCTTTGGTTTACTAATCATTTGTGTTTTTTGTAAGATGTTTTTTTTTTATTATTACCTACGGACAATAAAATGACCACATCAGTTTGTAATCAGGAAAGTTGAAATATTCCACAACAGTTTTCATTATTTTTAATAAAATTGTTTTAGTATGAATGAATAGATACCATTTTCAGTGCAGTAGGAGTGACTGCATCTGCTTCTGAAAAACAAACTAGAGCTAGACTCAAACCATTTTTTTAGCTTAACATAATCTTTGAGTGTCCATTACTTATTAGACCATCTAATTTCAAAATTTGAGCCAAGCCTAGCATTGCGCTTGGGTACGTTTATACCTATACACTAACCAGATAAATATTTAAAAAAAAAACGCCTGTAGCAGTGTTGACTAACAGTTTTTTTAACTATTGTATGCACTCTGATTTCCCAGCCTATTATAAAAGTGAAACCTAAAACTTTTATTTTCTTATATATAAATAAATAAAACTATATGAACACTAGAAAACAGAACTTAGGGAGCATGGCAGCCTAACTGCCTGGTTATGACATGTGCAACCAAGTTTTCGTTCTTACTAATATGTTAAAATGCCTCCAGAGCCGTTGAAATCTCCTGCTTGCCTGGTCAATGCCTCCACNCCTGATTGTGAAAATGCCCACATAGTTTCTGCCATTTACTGCCCATTGATTCCAACATGCAAACAGTTGTGGGCAGTAGGCCTACAATTGCCACATTTTAACTGGTTGTGTATATTTATACTCTTGATGAAAATATCATCTGGTAACTTAGTGGTATATAACAGAGTAAGGAGAAATAAGTGGAAGGAAAGCAGGGATAACAGAACATTAAGAAGGAGAATGAAGAATAGTGAGAAAATAGGTATTGAGAAAGGTACAGGGACAAAAAGAGGAAAGAAATTAAGAAATGGGGTAATTAGGGAAATGGTAAAAGGTAGAAAAGGCAGACAGAAAAGTAAAAGAAAGAGGAGAAAATAATATGCTAAAGAGAATGAGGAAGAAATGGATAAAAGAAAAGGAATTGAAGAATCTGAGTGAAAGAAACTTAAGTCCTGCCAAGGAACTGTTGACACCCAAAAAGACGAGTTGCCTTCAACTCTCACAACTGACCTCTCCCCCTCCCCCTCTTGCTCCATCTTATTTTCGAAATGACTCTCGATTACAAAAATAAATCTTCATTTCTCTTTAAAATAGTCTTTGGGAAAAATATTTTATATCTGTTAAAGTACATATCCTTTTTCTGCCTATAACTTACAAAATATCATATCTGTAAAGCCCAAATATATTGGCTCTTACAGTTTTGTCAATATAGGTAAATATTGATGCCACTTTGTAGATAGACTTTAAACTGCTTCACGTGAAGTGTGCACAAAACCGGTTTCTTTGACGTCTAGACATAACTTTGCAATGTATGTAAAATGTATATCTGATGGGAGTTTTGGCGTTCATCAGCTTTCGTAAAAAAAAACAACTTTTTTTTAATCGCTTAAAAAGCCGTTTATCTTCAGTTTCAAGTATCATTATTGTGTAAATTTGGGTGACACTTGTCGTATTTAAAACCAATTTTTATATCTATTGCTGATGTGGTACATTGGGTGTTTCAATTGTTGTTTGTAAAAGAAAAAGTTCTCATTGGTTTCCTGTTCTGTGTCTTTTAACAGGTGAAATGGCTGTTAATGGTGATGATCCAGATGCACATCAGAGTAGTACATTTTCTCATAGTAGCAAGGAGGTCAGTGGGAAATCTGTGAGTGGCTGCTTTTGGCTTTTTCTCTTTACTTTATTTTCTTTACATTTGTTCATGTTTATTTTGGCAGAAGGAGTGGATCTAAATGGCACATTTCAGTTGTATTTTTTACTTTAATTTAATTGTTAAGTGGCAGCAGCTCTTATCTGTGTTTTTTTACAATTGCTCTGCTATTGTTGCTTTTTTAAACAAATGACAGGTGTTTATTTTGGAAATTGAGTAGAATGTATTTTTCAAATGGTTGTTTTAAAAATATAACAAAATAAAAATAACATTCTATAATCAGCTGTACAGTTCACATTACAAACTATAAGACAGTATTGTTGGAGTTGCACTGTGCTTTCACAGATACTGATAATGGTAAGCAAAGACAGTGATATTAGTGGCTTAAACTAGAAGTACCATTTTGGGATACCATTGAAATGCTTTTGAAATTAAATAGTTGTATTGTTATAGTAGATGAGACTATTTTGTGTATACCATAGAGTTAAAAATTGAAGTCTTATTCTTTTTGTCATGATTTAAATAATTTCCAAATTCTTGTTCTGAAAAGCCCACTCCAGATAGGGAAGGTATGCAGTTCGAACTGGTATCTAAATCGAAAGGTGAATCGTTCTTCAAAATTTTATTATTTAGGATTTGTTGCTTTTGAGCAGTTAAATTTCCCAGAGTACCAACAGGTGGTGCTAATTGAATGATATAATGCCAAAATAATCAAGAACTCTAGATGTGAGTTTTGTTCTCGTGGAAATAGAGGAAGATGCATATGCAAAAGCAGAGTTTGCTACCAGAGAGGGTGTGAATAAAGGAGAGTGTCTTATAACAAACTCCTTTTGATAAAGGACAAGATAGCTAGTCCCAGCAAAAATGATTTCAGATTATTTAAGTGGAGCAATCCCTATACAGAAGCCATAGGCAAGCATTTAGCAAAATTGTTTAGTGTTGATCAAGCATTGTAAGATCAAATACAAAGCCTGTATCAGTCGTAGAATTTGATCAAAATAATGCGTGGATTGCCCACTGTCACAGTTTCTCAAGGATCAGAAGAAAACATCTGAAAATTCAGTGGATAATAAACACATGGTGGTTTGGATTTGCAAGGGCATGTTTTAAGTGAATAATAATGCATTTCTTGTTTTGGAGCATTTTTATTTGTAAAAATAGGAGAGGATATTAATGTTATGCTGAATTGATTAACAGGGATCTCCAACAAAAGATGCTTCTACAACCGAAGAATCGCCTAAAAAAGATAAGAAGAAGAAGAAGGGGCTGAGAACGCCTTCCTTTTTGAAGAAAAAGAAAGAAAAGAAGAAGGCAACAGAAGCATAAGGCAGATCTGGTTTGGTAAGTCGTATAGTTGTAGTTGGGTTTGAGTTTACTTTTAGAGACATTTGCTATTCATTATCTTTCATTTGTTGTTTCAGATTCTGCTTTAGGTGGTACTATTATTCCTCCACTCTTACATTTAAGACTGCCAGTACCACCTGATTGTCTCGTCCACCAAGACATTTTTGTCCAACCAAGTAAGAAGTGATTATAGACTGTTATTGCATTGTGAACAGACTATTCATTGCAGCAAGAACACACCATCGTGCCCATTTGCTGACACTGTGGTGCGATCCACCGAAGTGAAACATTCTGCTTTTGTCCATCGAAGACGTTCACTGTTGCTCCGATTGTTATGATGTGGGTCCTTTGTAAGAGCAGTGCTGTTACAGTGGAAACGAGCCACGATGAGTGGCTGTTAAATCGCCATTATTTTGAGTGTAAATATTAAACTGTAAAAGTGCTGAGAGAAATTACGAAAGAAAAGATGTTTAAGGAACAAAATCAGTGTTTTTAAGCAGTGATACAGTTTTAAAATGTTAATTTAGCCTGAAGCTTTTTACAAGAAATAATGAACATTTCTCTGCTGTGGCAGTGTTTTATACTGCATTGTCATTCTTGTTTCGATGTATGTACGTCAGCGATTCGGTCCGTCATTGCCTCGGTTGCTCTGACTCAAAATGCCTGTTGTTGGTGCACAAATTTATTTTTTGACAAACTTGTTGCTGCCTCTGTGAATTCTGTTAATAAGCTTCAGTTGGTTGTCAGCAGACAGTGCTAATAAAATGGTGTCTTGGATTTTTTCAAATTTTTTAATGTGGACAGTGTACATGTTGAAATGCAGGATTGTTTTCCATCGTGCTTTCATGACTGCAATAGCTTTGTAACAATCCCTACAAAAGTTCAAACACAAGACGGTCCTGCATTTTAAGAGTTACATACTTCTAGTTATTTTATAGAAATAAAGTAACAGGTGTTTATATAAAATGTTAAATATTTTTGTTGCATTGTATAGTGTCTCGTACCAGTTCTATGCCTCTTTTGTCCAGTCACATTCTGATTGATCGTATGCCACGTTACAAGTTAAACAGAGGATGGAGTGAGTGAATGAAAAGTACAGCTGGGTTAGTGAAAAACTGAAATTATTGCTTTTGTTCCTAGAGGTTTGCAATAGTGTATTCTGACGACCATTTTGAAAATGTCGGTCACTCGCGGACTGGAAGCGTGCGACTGATTTTAGTCGTCGGTCTGTGCAGGATGTCGCTTACGATCAGCTGTTTCCACTTGCTATACATTGCTTAAGTGAAAGGAGATTCAGACATTACTGGTTAGTGGAGAACGATGGAATTTAGCGATTGCCGTGATAGTACCTAAATTCTTTTAGTTGCAATTATATTTTTATGCTTCTGTTTACAGAATTTCATTTTGTCGTAATTTTCTGCAAGGACTAACATAATAGTCAGTGGTGATAGATTTAAAATTACTTTTATGTTTTTTTTGACGGAAGTTTGTCATTTCACTTGGTGAATGACTCTATTGATTAGTTTTCTCTCCACGATGTGCCTGAATTGATTTGTGCTATATTTTTAATCATATAATTTTGCTTTTTAAATGAGGAAAAGAAATGCTTTCCATTGTAATGATATTAGTATAAAAAATGGATCATGTCAAATTGTATTAAGAATACTCCTGTGATGTCTTGTTACCAACCCAGTAACTCCATGCCATGCCATGCCATGTTATCTGTGCTTTTCCTATCTTCTTGTAAGTAAAGTTGCACGCAACTCTTTGTCAGTGTTTTGGAGGCAGCTGGAGCGCTTGGAGTTGATGCACTATTAATAATATATTGAAATGATGGTTCTTATTTGCTTTTTTATTTATTTATTTAATGACTCCCTTATCTCCCATCCATTACTAAGAATTTGCTGAGGCAGTGTTAAAAGGGGGAAAAAATGTTGGCAGTTTTTACAATTGCATGGTACTAGTTAGGCTTCAACCATTTTTATTTGGAAAATGATGAATATGTAAACTTAATGGGGTAAAAAGTTCACATTACAGATTTTGACGAAGTATACTGGTGGCTTAAAAAAAACTAATTTGTATTTTAACCAAATTTGAAAGCTACCAAAACAATTTTATTTCAATAAAAGTTCACAAATTGAGGATGAAGTGCAGAGTAGTGACCAATCAGTGACAATTTTAAATTTTTCTTTTTACAATCCTCAATAAAAGCTAACTCTAGGAGCTAGGATGATAAGATGCAGAGNCTTGAGTGCAGTTGTGCATGTTATGACCAGATGAACAGTCAACTGTTGTCATACCTTGAGTCCTGCAATTTAATCTGTGATAATCAGTATGGTTTTCAGCAGATCTTTTTTCTCAAGTTTTGCATATGTGGAGCCATTCACTTGAAATGTTTGGAGAATCTTCAGCAGTGGCTTTGGACATCTCCAAGACTTTTGAAAGAGTTGCATACCTGCCAACTTTTACG
>KZ870050.1:10702-20794 GCA_003456935.1 Machilis hrabei | reverse complement strand
GTACTGTATATGCGAGAAAAAATTGTCAGTCTTGCCGCCCTCCAAATTTTGCCGCCCTAGGCCTGGGCCTTGTTGGCCTTGGCATTAATACGGCCCTGGCAATATGACAAATGTATTTTTCACAAACAGGAGTTTGTATATGCCCAAAATTTATCTTTAATAAATTGAACTACTATTTTACGCTTAAAAATTAATAAACCGGCAAAGGTGTGAAGTAAACATGAGACAAACCTTAAGATGGATGAAAACGTTGAAGTAACTGTTCGCAGAAGATGTTTGGATATTTAAAACAATACAATATTACAGCTGTTATGACAAAAAGTCTAAATCAATATAAAACTCATACGAAAAAACATCACGACATTATATTTTCTCAATTTCATGAATTACTTCTGTGTGCTTTAAAGGTAAAGAAGCCTTTTCGGATTTTTTTTAGTATGTTACATTCCCAAACCCCTTTCAAGCGCATTGAGTATTGCTCTACGATCCTCCTGATCCATCACATTCTCGAAAAACACACGGCTATGTTTCTGGCTGATTAACAGAAAAGTTGAGAAAGTAAATAAATGCTCAGTGCACTTGGATATTGTCTTGGGTATATTCTGGTATAAGGTTTTCTAAAATGAGCTGCCATTTACTTTTCGACATTTTAAATTATTTTACGGTCCCACGCTTCTAACAACAGCTTATGTCATAACAAAGTGCCAGGAAGATCACTTATCGATTGTCATGTTTTGTACTTTACAGGCAGACTCGAAAGATAACGCTTTATACTCAGTTCAAGGAGTGTTTGAACCTTCCCATCATTAGGTAAATTATACAATCACACTATGCTATCCTGTCAGTGCATTTCTGAAAGCCGAAAGCAGTTGCTAATAGCCTACACATAGAAAACACAAATAATTTGAAAAAAGTTGATACCGGGTTTACCGAAAGTCATAATATAAGTTAGTACATGACGGTTTCACTTTCTCGAACTGTCGGAGCATACTCCACACAAGCCGGAAAGTCTGCAATTTTTGTCCTGGGCCCCGTTTACNTACAACCAGGTGTTTAGAGGGCTCTTGAGGGAGTTCATCACTGCCTGGCCAGAAATCACGACTTTGGACAACGAATTGGTATATTGCTTCCTCATGCTGATCAACTCCTGGATAATAAACAGCAAGATACATAACATAGAATAATGCCCTGTGTTCATTTTGACATTAACTTTTCTAAAACTAAATAAAATCTATTACGTGTAATTCGGCGAGTTCGGCTTTTTACCCGACACTGGAGAATTCCCGAAATTACAAAAATTATACTTTAATTAGTTTTACAAAACTTTAATTCACTAAAATAAACACAAGGTATTGCTCTATTTCTCTCGCTGTTAATTTCCAGAATTTGATTAATATAAGGTAGAAATAGATGAATTTGTTGTCCGGAAACTTTATTTTTGTCCTGGAGGTGAAACTGAAATGGATTTTTCCTCTTCGATGTTTTAAGACTAAAAATACAAATCTACAACCAAGATAGGTATAAGAAACTAATTTAATGTCAGAGAAAACTTTTTTTTAATAATTATCTGGGGGTTCCACCAACATAAGTGAAACAGGAAACGACAGCGTTACTCTCAACGGAGATTTTTAGTGCCACATCACCTCTACCTACCACCACGAACAAAAAAAAAAGAAAAGATAAATAAACAGAGTGAAGTGAAAGAGCACAGATCAGGTATTTATAGCGCTAGTCATTCTTCTCCTCTTAACTAATTATAAAAATAGGAAGAACGCGAAGAGTGAGTGACTGCGGAAGTGTGCACTTTTGAGTTTCAGCTGTTGATGGACAACCAAACACACAACAAGAAGAGCCTTCTGCTTCTGTCAAGGCTAAGGATTTAAGAACAAAAACACCTACCGTACAGTTTTTATACCAATAGTACAGACGAAAAGTATTTGAACGTTTACAAGTCGCCAAAAGCCAAGTAAGTGGTGCAGAAACAGATGTTAGGTCGTTACAAAAAACAACGTGGACACTGGCAACCAAGATGGTGATCTGCTCGACACGTTTTGGAGCCATGATGTACAATGTGTTTTAGAATGTAGATAACACACACCCATGCGTAAGGACGAGTTTATAAAATACGTTAACGGATATGTGGAAAGTCAGAAAAATNTTGAATGTGTGGATAGCTGTGGCGAGGTTTTTAGAATACAATCAAGCAACAGAGACCCCCGTAGTGTATACGTANATTTTTACAAGTTGTGAGCTTCCAACTCTATCAATGCTTCTTTTCTTTAGACGATAAATGTTGACGCTGATTCTCGTTTTGTCTTTCTTACTTGATATCAGGGATGGGAAACGGAACAAATACATGTTCCAAGGAACGGTTCCACAGCGTTTCGTTTCTAGAAACGCTGCTGTAACATGGATCAGTGAAGGAACAAACGCCTGGAACGCTGAGAAACCAGAAACGATGCAGGAACAGAAACTGTAGGAACATTTTGAGGGAGAAACGTTTCTTCACAATTTACTTGGTTCTGTTCCTGAAACGGAACGGAGTAGAAAACTCTGCGTTTCGTTTCGAAACGAAACGGTTTGCACTCAAATGACTGTTCCGTTCCTAGAGAGAAACCGTTCCAGCGTTTCTGTTTCGTTTCCCATCCCTGCTTGATATTCCTCCTCTTCAATTGTTTCTCAAAGAGAGTGATGTATGTGACAGCCAAGTCTAGGAAGAGGAGTATTAATGCTATGTAGCCTGAACACGTGTTTCCCAGGAAACTGGTTAAAATTATATTCATTTGTATGATAAAAGTCACAAGAATCATCAAAATAAACGAATAGCCACCAAAAGTTTACAGACTACTGGTGAATAGGGTTGTTATGTTTTAATCACAATTCGCAAGCTGCCAATACAACCCAGGTCAGTGACAAACACTGGATACGCTAAACATAGTGCTCGTATGGACTTACTAACGAGGTGACATCGAATCACACGGGTCTGTATCTCCACTTTTCTTGGTAGAAAACGAAACTAGCAGATTTAATTAATCAGAAAATATATTGTTTTGTAAACAGAAGCTAGCAATGAAACGGCAAAAATAAGAATGCAAAGCTATCACTTCGTCACAATACTGCAAAATAGGGCTAGCCTATATTGAACCTCCGATATGTCCAACATTAGTTTCGGAAGGTGCAGTTTTTATGAGCGCAATGTGTTAAGCGACTGTAAAACTATAAATACAGATACTCAGCGACAAGGAGGTCGCTCGCATCCTCAAAATCGCTCCTTGCGAGTGGTATTGGACGTAAAATTTTGATTAAAAAAATATACACAAGTTTATTTTAAACATCATATAGTTTAATATTATGAATATCCATTTTAAACGTATTCAGGAAGAATGCAGCCACACACATTGCAGAGTAAAAAATTTGATGGATAGATTAATTAACTCAAATATTCTTTTTCACAACGTTTCACGTACCTACATGAACAACGTGCTGCATCTTCTTTGACTGAAATCTACACAGTTTATTTTACAGTGAAAACAAAATTCACGTTGTGTATAGTCTATTCATGAGTGTTTGTATTACAAAATTATATTTCAGTGTATACCACTTCACACACGGATCCTATATTTGAAAACTGTAGGCTACTCAGTGTAGTACAGTTCTCAAATATGGGACCCATTCCGAAACTTAGTGCTTTATTTTGTCGCCTTCAAATAGTTCACTTTTAAACTTGGACATAGTACTAGTGCATATATCCTTTCATGTGCACGTACTTTCAAGATTGGGTAGCCGCACTGTCTACGTGAGAATGAATGATAAGTTATGATCACGAGTGTACTTTACACATGCTACGAGCAATTAGTAGTATTTTTTTTATTGTAAATGTTTACTAATTTAAATCTTACCACGTACTGCTAACGTATTTATATCCTTTTCAAACTTACCACAACATGAAGACGACGTACATGACGCCGATTACTTTTTCTCATTTTACCCCTCAGAAAAGTCGATATCAACTTCGAAATATTTCTCCGAAACCAAGCTGTACGATCATCAACTGGCGGATTTTCTCTGAGTCACATTCTTTATTGCGCAACGAACATACATTCTGGTGGCGAAGATGTATACATTCCTCAATAAAACCGTGAATTTTTGTCCGGTTTACTGCGCAGCTACACATGTACAAATGTGTATTCGTATTGCTGGNCTCAATAGTCACCTACCTACGTTTAGTTGTTGTTTATGAAACACAAAATGCTGAAATCTCTGTATTGTACATTTTTGGTGCTTCTCTTCCAGTAGTGTCAACCCAAAATATTTAACATATTGAACTTACTATCCATTCTACTGTAATGCCCTGAAACTAATCCAACTACTCTATGTTANATAATCTGAATACTGGTAATCAAACCTACTTGATGCGGATTTCAAACGATGCAGCTGTAGTTGATATTCGGAAGTCCCAGTGTGTTACTTAAGATCCACCTAACATGCTGTGGATATAACATCTGTGAAAACCGAAGATTTCGAGTCAGCTACTGACACTAAAATTCCACACCATATTAATTACCGTACTCATGGATCACCCACCTTCCACGGACATACGGTCAAAGCAATAAATGCAAGTAATTTTGATTATTATAGCAGACAATTGATCACAACAAGCTGCGAAATTGTACCAGACGTTGATCACTAGAATTGGATTTTGGGAATCTAATTCTACAAAACTGCTGATTCTAATTCGTTTCGGCAGTTCAACTCTGTAATTCAAGCTCCTGCAGACACTTTTGACAATTCTAAAATAAGATCCAACGGGATATCTAGTATGTCAAATGATAATGAAAGCACGTTCCCCAAATGCGCAGGTAATTCCAGAAAAGTGACATAGTAATTTCGTTTGTAAAGGCTGAAGAACATAGTAACACTCGAAATAGATGCGGTGGCCAGAAAAAACAAACTTGAAGGTTTTAAGTTGTATACAAACAATTCCCTTTTTTTAGTTCTTGGAACACATGGCTTCAAATTTGTGTACATATAGACAACGACGCAGACTCGAAAGTTACGATTGACTGTAACCAGTGAATCCAAAACGTCGATAGCTAACAAATGTACTACCTAAAATACTTCAGTTTCCTACATACATTAACATGTATAACCGTTTTACTTAGGCACTCTGCCAAACATTAAGTGAAGTCATCTTGAACTCGTGCAGTGTCTGAGGTGGGCGACTTTTCGAGTGGCCAACGCCCGAACCCATCGCCCCCACATTCCGTCACAATCACTTCTATCAAGTCATTCAGCCAATCTCAGACTGTCTCATCTGCGACGCCCGCCCAGACCTCTGGGGTTCCCCACACTTGATGACGAAGCCCCATAAACTCAAAACAACTCTCTCCGAGCGTAACATATCCTATTCTTCACTGCTCACAAGTTCTACCTACATCTTGTCAATCAAAAACCAGAGTACGTACAGTTACATCTGACATCTCAAGGCTCAAATTACTTACGCGCTGGCTCTTATTAGTTACAAAAGGTTCGTTTAAAAATGACAATTCCTTCAAAACTGGATATAAGTANGTTAAAGCTAGCCTAACAGAACTTCTAAATGGATCAAAGCCCATATTACATATATTAACTCGTATTTTTTATTCGAAAAATCCACGATTTCATTGTAATTCGCAATCATCCCGAATTGTCAGGAAACAACGTATTCCATCAGCAGAGATAGAAACGCAAGCATGGACAGGTTTTACTCTATAGGTGGTTTTGTCTGTAGTCCTTGTATGTCCGGTTCGTGATGTCATGTCTGGTCGTTTTGGCTCGCCTACGATTTTCAAGATACTCCCAAGCAATCCTACAGACCCCGCCTCTCATCTCAGACACTTTCTCTCATCTTCGCTTCAACTAACAACAAATCGGACACGGTTTTCAAGAAGGCGATTGTACTACAAAATTCTGCATTCAAGCGTGATATATATTACGCAAAACTCTCACTTCTTTAAACCCCAAAAAGTGTTGATAATCGTAAGGTAAAAAACTTGAACCCTTTATTGAACAGTCTTCTTGGCAAGTAATTTAAAGTTTAGATCCNTTTATTTCAAGCATATTGGCAAATTACATGCTAAGCAGCAATAATAATGAGAAACTGATACAGCAGATAATCTGGTTATGCGATAAAACTGGCAACGCTAATCAGACTTGAATGCAGAACGAGAGTTTGGTAACCTACAAAATGCACAATAAATTTATGAACGACCGGTTCATGAACCTTTCCAATATCTCTTTCTCTCTCTCTGTATGTATATATATAAACTACTCAAAAATGAATAGGGATATTTATGATTCTACAAAAATTAATTAGTATATCGTAATTACTTAATATTTTACTGAATTCAGAGTATAATGCTACAAACATGTGTAATTTACAATGAAAATAAAACATTATTTGACCTTACAAAAATTATCTTATAAAATTATGTTGGAAGAACAAAAATAGTAGTATTTTATATTGAAAAGAAATGGAAAGAAAAACACGTCTAATAACGCGTATAATGTCCTCTATTTATCACAACTTGCCTGCATCTCTGTGGCATACTCCTGATCATGTTGTTACAAATGTCTTGAGGAATTTCATTCCATAGAGGTGNCAGGGCTGCACGTAGTTGCTGGAGGTCCAAAGGCTGCGGGTAATGGTCAGAGAGTCTTCTTTGCAACACATCCAAAATGTGCTCAATGAGGTTGAGATCTGGAGATAAACGAGGAAGTGGCAAATGTTGAATTTCCATGTTATCCATGGATTCCCGTATAATTCTAGCCCTGTGAGGTCGCACGGTGTAGTCTAGGAATCGGAATTCTGGACCAATCAGCTGCCTGTTTGGAGGAATATACGGCTCAATAATATCCTCAACATTACGAGCCGCTGTGAGGTTCCCTTTAATGATGTGTAGTGAAGTACAACCTCCAGAGTAAATACCAGCCCAAACATCAAACCACCTCCTCCAAACTGCATCCTAGGAAGAACAAACTGTGGCATGGTGTGCATCACTGATTCCCTGTAGACCCTACGGCGTCTGCTATCACTGTAAATACAGAAGCACGACTCGTCAGTAAACATAACGGCATTCCAGTTTGTTTGCTCCTCCAGACGGTCTCTGCACCATAATCTCCGGAGCTGTCGATGACGATGTGTAGCTGCTGAGAATATAAGGTCAATCCTACTTCCCATAAACGGTTTCGAATTGTCTGCGTTGATATGGGCCGCCTCAGGACATCGTGCGAGTAACTTTGTATCTGGCGAGCGCTTAGAAAGGGGTTTCGTCTTACCTGAAAGATAATACTCCTATCCTCCCGTGGAGTTGTCGCACGTTGAGACCAACTACCGGGCCGCCTAGCCGCACTTCCAGTTTCCCGATACCGTCTTAAAGCACTAGAGACTACAATCTGGGACACATTGACTGATGCGGCAATGTCCACTTGTCGGTGGCCCAGACTACTCATTCTAACATTGATATCGCGAGTTTCAACTGGCAGGTGATGTCTCTCCATGATGAGACAATTAACTGAGTGGATTACGGTTCGAAGGAAGCAAGAAAACAGCGTTTGTNATCCAGATAGGTTTCTACGGTTTAACAAATGCCGTTATTTATATCACGTTTAAGTGTCACGCTTTACTTCTCGGCCCTCTGCAATTGATGTTAATGAAATTTGAGGTAGGAAATGTTATTTATGTAAACGTGCAACCTGGCAACATCCGGTTGCTTCCCCAATACGTCAACCATCCTTGGCCACTGAAGTATTAATTACGTGCGGAGATGACTGGTAATACTAGTTTGTTCCATCTATTGCCTCAATTTGTAATTAGTTCCTCAGATGACATCACAACTGATTTCTTTCCAAATAATACGTCTCCACGAACTAGTGTACTTTTTAAAATCTGCTAGCAGTGTACGTGTACATATACGTCGAGACACGTATCCATTGGCATATTTTGTAAACCCAGCTTTTAGTATTGTGAAACTTTTCTAGAAATACGTATGTTGGTAGAGTTCGCATGCATTCCGCATACGAATCGTGTTAACCAATACGGTACGGAAACATATAAGTCAAACCGTGAAAAATGTCAAAACATCTGCATACAATCACTGCTTGCGGAAACTGAACAAAGCAGGAAGGAAACTTCACAAAGGGCTAAAACGGATAAAAAACTTCCCTTTCATCGATCCTCAAATGGCAATCAATCTCAGCCAGTACCAAAACCGACCTTAACCTCCTAAAACAGTGTGCGACAACTGTGAAGGTGAAAAGGGTCAGAAAAACAAGAGTCACGGGAGATGTAACAAAAGGTCATTCATATTGTATTTCTTCTATTTAAGTAAANCCATCCTGAGCGAACAGAAAATCAATGGCGAGAGCACGGGCTGCATGGAAATAAGAAAGGAAAATTCCACTTCCGAACACGAAAGGACTGAAATGAAACAAGTGTATAGTCCTGTTCTGTTTCCACTTTTTATTTATGCATTCCATCCCTGTCTTTATTTTTACAACAACAAGAGAAGTCCTTAAGCGTCTTTGATGAAAAATGCATATAAATTACCTAATTAGCATATTAATGAGCTTTGACCTTGAACCTGAGACTCTTGTCCTCTGTGTGGGATCTGTCATAACTGATTGATGACTATGACAATGNTTATAGGATTGCCAAGCAAATAAAAAAATCGCCACAAGAATCGCCAAATAAATAAAAAATTCGCCACATATATAAAAAAAATCGCATTTGGCGAAAAATGCGATCGGCAGCGCGACCCCTGCGTTTTAATTAAACTATTCTACAAGGTGTATCTGTATAAAGTGTGAAAATTAATACACATCGCGTGTGTAACACCAGTTAATAATAAATATCCAATTGGAAAGAGGTGTAAGAGAGCATAAACGTCATCCTTAAAGCGAGTCCTGTGTTTGGTCTATAAAGCAAGCAAACGATCCAACAACGGCTGTTTCACGGGCGTTAAATCTGTACATGTACACATTACCAGGTGCATTCAACACCGCCTTGTTTCACTTTTAAATTTAGCAACTCCACAACCTGGCCCTGATTCACCGACATCTGGATGCATCTTCTTGTACTTCTCGTTGACAAAGTCAAACGGTTCCCTTCAGTCCTTAAAACAATGAGCGACACATGTGACAAAGTCATTCAGAAGGACTACGACAAAAAGGCGCTTGGTCAAATCCTTCTTCAAATGACGTTCAGCCCTACTTCACCGTCGTTTCTTCTTTCTGTGNTTCTTTTGCGTGGGATGTTAATAAGAGATTAGTATTCAATAGCCCCGTTCTCCTTGGGCAAAGACTTGGAAGGACTCACTCTCACGGTCTAAGAGTAAGCAAGTATCTGATAAGCATTGCCATTTCCTTAAATCATTTATTTACTATTTCCGAGGTACGCTTCTGACTGACTGACAGTTAAACCTCTAAAAAAATTAGATCTGCGCTCATATTCAATATTTATGTGTACATATTGGTCTATTACGATAAAACTGGCTAATTATGAATAAAATACGAGGACAGTGATTTCAATACTTTTGTTTATAACAATTATTCCGAACAAAGTTATGTTTCCCACTATTCTCAATCAACATGGTGATTTGCCCTACATGCCAAACTTCAGCTAAACGTCGCATCATAACCTGTGACATGGGTAATGCCGATGCACGCGGTTATACAATTTGTAGTGCCACTGGAAATACAATCAAAACCCCATTACTAATGCTACGAAGATCTCTTCGCTAGATGTTACTGTCACTGTTGACACATGCACAGTGTTTTCCTCTGCGCCTACAAATGAAGTTAAGCAACCATGCATCACCGTCCTACACTGAGGTTTGTAGCGCAACAGGCTATATTATCAAAAGCTTAGTCGTCAGTCTAACAAGGGAAGTGTCTCAGGTGTCAGTGAAGTAGAGAGACGAGGTTTGTTTTAAATAGTAGCTTGAAACGTGACGAGTTGAAATGACCCGAAAATTTTTCCGGAACGCCACCGGAAATGGGTCAAAATCGTGTTCAAACATTTCCACCTAGTATTTAATTAACCTATTTTTAGCT
>KZ870046.1:47341-58803 GCA_003456935.1 Machilis hrabei | reverse complement strand
CTAGTTTCTATTAATTTTTAACTTCAGATCATGCGTTCAAATCCATAGGTTTTTATTCGAATTATCGGCAAGAGTGATATCTACGGAAGTAAAAGTAGTGGACAGTTGATTTTTGAACCAAACATTTTCAAACATAAAGTAGTATGATTGGATATTAGAATTNAAATCTGATGTTCATGGGTTCTAATCCAGGGAAATATATTAGTTTTAGAAGCNAGTGAAAAACCTAACAGAAAATTTATTACAATCTCAAACTGTTTTAGTCGTATATACATATAACTCTTAACAAGCATATACTCATATCAAGAGCTACTAAACCATATTTGATGAAATGTATACAGTGTTAATATCAGTTAGGGGCAACCATGTTAAAAGTGGAATGAACTTTCCCTCGCCCCCCCCCCCAATAGGTAGGGTGGGGGGATAAACTTTGAGTTTTCAAATACGAACCCCTATAGAAAATTACAGTGTTGAATTGTACAGTTAAAATGCAGTACTTTTTGTCTGAAACTTTTTGACTAAAATGCAACTGTAGACAGATATGAGCTGTCACACTTTTCATTTGGAGANATGGAATAGAAATTTGGACAACACGAACACAAGCAGGGGCTCAGCAACATGGGCCATCAGCCCATAATCATTGGGAATAAAAATAAAAATACGTAAGCTAACAATGTGTTTGCGTACGTATTTTTATTTTGATTCCTAATGATTATGGGCTGATGGCCACTGTTGCTGAGCCCCTGTTTGTGTTCGTGTTGTCCAAATTTATATTCTATCTCTAAAAATGATTATGTAGCGTTAAGATTAAGCTTTATTATTGGCAACAAAATATCTGTCAAATGAAACATGTGACAGCTCATATTTGTCGATAGAAGCATTTTAGGAAAAAATGGTTCAGACAAAATGTACTGGATTTTATCTGTACAATTCAACAATGTAACTTTTTATAGGGGTTCGTATTTGAAAACTCAAAGTTTACCCCCACCCTTCTAAATGGGGAGCGAGGGAAACTTCATTCCACTTTTAATTTGGTTGCCCCCAAGTGATATTAACACTGTATACATTTCATCAACTGTAGCTCTCGAGATGTATGCTTGTTAAGAGGTATGTAGGCGATCCTGTATATCCAAAAGGAAACCGAACTTTCGAAATAGCCCGCTAATAAGTCGATGCTCGCTTGTTTGATTACTAGCGCCGCGTAGAAGGATTCTTCAGAAGTAATATGCCATGTATTGCGTCATTCTACGTTGTTTAGTTTTCANTCGGCAAGCGTTTAAGTGATGTAGTGTTTTATTGTTGTGGCGATTTTGTTGTGAAAGAAAATTAAGATTCTCGAAGAGCAACGCGTGTGCATNAAATTTTGTTTTAAATTGNNNAAGACGTTTACAGAAACTCTGAAAATGTTGCAAGAAGGTTATGGGGAAAAATGTATGAGCTGTACACAATGTTATGAGTGGTATCAGCGGTTCAAAGCAGGCAGAACAACCATTGAAGACGATGCAAAACCTGGGCGGCTTTCAATATCAAGTGATGACGTTCATGTTGAGGAAGTGTGTGTTATGGTACGCGAAAATCGTCGNTTGACCGTCCGTGAAATAGCAGAAGAAGTAGGAATCAGCAAAAGTTCATGTCATACGATTTTGACTGAAAAACTGAACATGCATCGGGTGGCTGCAAAATTCGTTCCACGGTTGCTCACAGATGAACAAAAAGAAGCATGTGTTGAAGTCTGTCAAGATCTTTTGAATATATCAAATGAGGACGATAGTTTCTTGAGGAATGTCATAACAGCTGATGAGACCTGGGTTTACGGTTATGACGTCGAAACCAAAGCACAGTCATCGCAGTGTGTGGGAAAATCGGCCCCGAGACCGTAANATGCACGCCAAGGTCACTCAAATGTCAAAGTGATGCTCATCGTCTTCTTTGATTTTAATGGTGTTGTTCATTACGAGTACGTCCCACTTTGTCAAACCATCAACAAAGAGTTATATTTGGAAGTAATGCGGCGTTTGAGGTAGGCTGTGAGAAGGAAGAGGCCTGAAGCTTGGGCAAATGAAACATTCATGATGCACCACGACAACGCTCCTGCACATTCGGCGCTCCTTATTCAATAGTTTTTCGCCAAGCATAACACAACTGTTGTACCCCAACCACCCTATTCACCTGATTTGGCACCAGCAGACTTCTTTTTGTTTCAGAAGTTGAAATCCACCCTGAAAGGACACAGATTCCAGTCCATAGAAGAGATAAAGGAAAATTCGCTGCGGGATCTGAAGGCTATTCCACAAAAGGCGTTCCAGAACGCATTCCAATAGTGGAAGAAGCGCTGAGAGCGATGTATTAAGTGCGGAGGGATCTACTTTTAAGGTGATAGATCTGATTAAGCTGTACAAAAGGTAAATAAAATTATTCGGAAAAAGTTCGGTTTCCTTTTGGACAGGATGACCTACATAACTCTTAACAAGCATACATCTCTGTATATATTTTACAAAAAGATTACAAATGCTGAAGGAATGAATTCACGATTATTGAATTATATCCCATGGTCACGGGTTTGAATTCAGAGGCTTTAATTCAGTTTCTAGGCAATGGGGATATCTCGATAAGTATAAGACTTAGAACGTGTATTATTACACCNTACCATTTCATATTTTGAGTAGTATAACTGAATATAACGATTTAAATGTGATAGTTGTGTGTCCGAATCCAGGAGAATTAATTTGATTAAGAAGCAAATGAAAAAGCTCAGAGAATTGTAGCAACATTCTCAAACGTATTAGTCGTAAATGTTTGTTTTTTCGAAGGCTGCAAATATTGAGCAGATGAATTCTCGATAACTGACGTAAATCCTACAATCACGGGTTCAAATTAAGAGGCATTTATTCCATTTATGGGCAGAAGAGGTATATCAGGAAGTATTAGTCGATGAAGGTTGGTTGTTGCACCATGGTTTTCTAAATTTGAGTGGTGTAATTGAGTGTAACGACTTAAATCTGAAGGTCAGGGATTCGAATCCATGGAAATGTGTTCCATATAGAACCAGGTGAAATAGCTCACACAAAATATAGAAATATCTCAGAAAGTAGCCTATTAGTAGTACAAGTTTTTTAAATTATAATTTATATTAATATTGAATGTATTGGTTTCAACCCAAGGGCACGGTTTCGAATCCACAGGTCAATGTTCGTCTAATGGGAAAGAGAGTTATCTTTCCAAGTATTAATTGTAAAAATTCGATTTTCGCACCAAACGTTTTTAAATGCTGGGTATTTTCATCCGATTATTAAAGTTTAAATATCTTAATGGTTTCGAATCTACAGGCCTTTAACTGATTTATAGCAAAATAGGTATTTTTACCTATAGTTTTCAGATGATAGTGTTATTGATAATAATCGCAGGGTTATGAGTTTGAATCCTTAGGTCCTTATTCGATTTTATGAAAACAGCGTTATTTCTGAATATATTTGTCGAAGAATGTAGCGTTTTGAACAAATTAAATTCGCTACGTCTTTCAGGCGAAGCCTGAAAGACGTGATAGCGGATTTAATTTTTCGTAGATGCACCCTGTATAATGAGAAATACAACGAAAAATCAAGGTAGGCAGTGCACAAACAGTAGAATGCCTAGAGTACAGTACCAGCATCGATTCTGTCATATCCAAACGAAGCGTAGCGCGAAANTTCGTTTCGCTTAAAACGCAAATTTTCGTTCACTTACCAAGCTACGAAAAATTANATTCGCTACGTCTTTCAGGCAAAGCCTGAAAGACGTAATAGCGAATTTAATTTTTCGTAGCTTGGTAAGTGAACGAAAATTTGCGTTTTAAGCGAAACGAAATTTCTCGCTACGCTTCGTTTGGATATGACAGAATCGGTGCTGGTACTGTATGTGGGCAGTCCCTCTTAACTGACCGTCATGTATCATTTCTACAAATGACAATGACAATGACNTATTGACTTGGGTTTACCACGTTTGACAGAGTTAAACAGTCATTTCTCAGACAAATTATATATATCTCTTTTGTGATTAGGGCAAAGAGGTTAAATGATTGATACTAAGTGCNGTTATATATACGTTTATCATATTACAAAATAACATTCACCATAAAAATTGCACTTAACAAAACACGTCCATTTAATACGACGCCATAGTAACAAGATCCAACAAGATTGTGTATTTCTGGACCACAAATATACTGCCATTGGATACACAGAACGAAGCTCAAGTAGGCAAATGGTAACAATTGTACATATAACATATCTAAACTAGTATTTTTCTGTTTACAAAATGAACAATAAAATATTATCTTTTTCACTCTCTCATACATAAAACAATGTTTTTATACACACGATTTTATCTATACTTACAGACTACATGTAGATACACTTCCCATAGATTGGTTAGCACAGAGAAAGCTAAAAGTATATTAGAGATGCTAGAAAACTTGTATGTTTTAGCAGTTTGTGATGTTTTCAACGCAAATCCCTCCTACAATGTGTAACTTCAGTTAATACTGAGGGTCTATCAAACTACAATTCTGCACTACATTCTACAGTTCTTAGCAACCTTACCTCAAATGAAAATTTGCATATTCCTATGTTAAATTTAAAAAAAGAGGCTATTTTAAAATGATTCAAATCACTCAGACATAATTATATCAAAACACGGTATTTGGCACTAGAATATCGTACAAAACAAATTGCACAGCAAAGTGTAAACACTACAATACTGTGTTAAATTACAACTGGCAACTCCGTTATATTAATAATTTAGTTTTTATACTTTTTTATTTTAATGACTAAAAAATTATATTACTCTAAATGTAATATTTTCAAAGCTCAAACAATTTGTTCTAAATGTTTTTAAATGTCGTATTAGAAAAGGTATGTAGCATGCGAATCTCGTTTACGTTGAAAAGTAACTAAATGTATATTATCAGCCTTATTTTCAATATAAAAAGTTCGTTTAAATGTCATTCTTTTTAATTTTAATACAGTATCGTTTAAGCGTAATTTATATTATTCCAATAATGATTAGCGTATTCTACCTGTGAAGTGAAATTATTATACAGCTTGTATAATAATATGAATGGTTAAACATGAAAGTTGTAGATTGTTAGTAGATGATTTTTAAATGGTAAGAATTATAGTAGAAATGTATTTATTTCATTTTTAATATATATATATATATATAAGTGTATGTTACAAACAGTAAACAACAAACAACAAGGATTCAAAGACTGTACTATTATATGATATACTAACCCAAATCTTATTATTTTATATGACCAATATTATCAGTGTAACGACAATGAATATTTAAACGTTTTTTCAAACTATCAGATATGAAACCAGTATTTTTGAGAATAAAAATATATATTTTTCGTGTTTTTGATATATAATACAAAACGTGGTTAAAGTTTGTTTTATGTAATTGGACAATTCATTAAAATATTTTATTAATGACTGGAAATTACCATACATCTGGATTAATATTGATTGCATTTCACCTCAAATAATATCATCCTATCATCCTAAAGCAATTTAAAATTTTTATTCAAGTACTACTTCACTGATTATTTGTATGTTTCCAGTAATTGTAAATGTGTACTAAATAATATTCTTGGAAGTTTATTTACATTAGCTTCTTACTGCTGATTTTAGTGGTACTAGAGTCAAAATAACTATATTTTTAATAAACCTGTATGTGTAACTCATTTCAACCAGTTGATACAACATAATCAATTTAAGTGTTAATTAAAATAATATTACAATTTAAGAAATACCTAGATAAAACATGCACTATATTTTAGTAACTCTTGATAATACTGGACATTTGACAATTATAAAAGTTAACTCTACGTCTCATTGATTATTAACCTGTCAATCGAAAACTTATCAGATTTATATATATATATATCAGACTAAAAGAAAATTGTAATCGAATGAATTTTATACAAGGTTAGTCAAAAGTATGGAAACGGTGTGATTCTGACGTTAATATTACTGTTAGAAGAAAAATTGTGAAGGTCTTTCTCACAGTCAAGGCTNTAAGTGAGTGCTTTTTTATGTGTGGCTCCTTCGGGTTTTGAGATACATCGACAACGACATTTTTTTTATCAAATGACAACTTGGAGATTTTATTTCATTACTCGATGGATCATATTGGTCTGAATGTGAGTACGCCAATATCTAAACGACATATTTCCAGACCGATGGATTGATGGACGAGGACATCACGAGTGGCCACCTCAATCTCCTGATTTGAGTTCTTTAGATTAGTTTTTGTGGAGTCATTTGAAGACCTAGATGTATCGCAATAGGCCTACTAGTTTGGAAATCCTAAAGGAACAAATTCGGCAAGCAGTACAAGAAATACCACCTGCATGGCTACAAAATTTTTTGCGAAACTTTGAAGATAGACTTGCCCTCTGTTAAGCAGTGAACACTTTGAACATCTTCTTTAACCTGGTGATTAATAATTTAATTGTTTATCAATTTCATAAACAAATATTTGTACTCAAGACAGTGTGATATATCGAATAGTGAAATAAAATATCCATGCTTCCATTTGAAATAATGTCGCTGTCGATATATCTCAAAACCCGAAGAAGCCACACATAAAAAAAGCACTCAGACTTACAGCCTTGACTGTGAGAAAGACCTTCACATTTGCAATTTTTCTTCTAACAGTAATATTAACNTCAGAATCGCACCGTTTCCATACTTTTGACTAATCCTGTATACATGTTTAAAGGGGAACTTATAAAAAGATGTTGTTAATAAGCTCAATCTTTGAAAGAGGAAAGAGAAAATACATCATACTGAACCTAAATGAAATCACATAACACTTCCATATAAACTGAATGTCGCAATGATATGGAATATTTGGAAGCTGAAGGGAACAAAACGGAGGTCACCCTAAATAAGGTAATACGATCATAACACCTGAAGAATAGGATGGTGTATGTAGATACATAGGCAATCATCCTATTAGCATATCAATATAATTTCTAGAAATTTAACACTTTTAAACACGAAATTATATTTATTGAATGTATTTAAGTATAGCTTACGTCTTTAATTTAATTTCATGTATAACGTCAAATAAAAACATGGACTATTTTTTGTGCAACCTCCGCTTAAGGATGTGTACCTTCTATTTTATTGTACACAAAATATAATGTATAATTTTGTGTTTGTCATTTTAATAAAAATATACTATGTTTTCAAATCCAACCTGTCCTCTATTTTTTCCACATTTGGTATTATAATATGCAAAGTATAACGTTAAATATATTATTTAGGTGTTTATTTGAGTAAAATTTTAATTTAGTATGGATGAACATCTCTTAATATAGATAGTTGTGGTCCTTACGTTAGTGTCCCTGTACTTAGCTGATATTGAAGTTACGAAAANGGAACAAACTCTTCTTCCGTATTAAAAATACACTACTTTGAGACTTATATAATACTACCACATACATTACCTTTATTACTGGGCTCTCATTGATATCATAGCACCATTAAAACCTTATTTACTTAAAATGATAACCCTGTTATTTCAGTTGATCTGTACAGATAGTAAGACAAAAATATTTAGTTACAAATTTACATGGCTTTTTAAATGTTTAATATATTGTTACTTCCAAATATTATATTAAAACAAAATACATATTGTTCATTTGTTTAAACATCTGAGTAAAATATTCTGGATAGACACTGATGAAAATGGACATTGCCAAGGATAGTGAAGTTTGTCTCAATTGCTGAATTGATGTACACATTGAATATGGTGAATATTAATATATTTAATACATAGACACACTACACTTCTTAAATTAAGAGTATAGATACACATAGCATGTATTTATTTGAATACATAATAATACAACTATAATATATTCTTAGAGATAATTAACAGTTAGAAGGAAATGTTTAACTTAAAAAATATGTGGTTTTAGGAGAGTTAAAATTAATGGTAATTCATGTTTTAGTTGTTACGATTACCCTACTAATCCAACCTCTTCAACCCTTTATAAAAATCTTATTCTTCGTAACACATACGACTCCTATGTTTTGCTATTTTTAAGATATTATCTGTGTTTAAATATTTTATACTTGATTTGGATAAATATATTTGCAATTTTATTTCAAAACTTTCTTGCCTTACACAAATTTAGTTCTGTTTTCTGAATGTCAATTACCTTTACAACTCATCATTATCATCTTTGAAGAACAGGTATAATTAGAATGTATGTATAACTTCATTGCGTCAAGTAAAATGACGTAATACCCTNTTAATATCTGGTTTTATCCAAAGCATAACAATATTCTTCTAATACTCACAGTTGATTGGTTTTACGGACAGTTATGACCAATTTAGTTACATTATTATGATAAAAAAACAGTATTTGTTACAAAGTATAACTTAGCTTTTAGGTACTCTAACTAAACACAAGTTGTTCTTAAAAAATTACTAAAATTGGATGAGTATGTTGCTCAATTTAGATACAAATATTTGTATTGTTTCTCAAATTGTAAATTTCCATTTTGAAAACATTCAGTCTACAAATAAATTTGTGACAGATCCATGATATTAAAATAGAGGTATTGGTCTCAGTGACAAATTTTTATCAGGCGCTTCAAAATACTTTGATCAAATTTAACAATACATGATCAACCTAGTTTAAATTTTTTGTACGATATATAACAATCTAGATGTGGTAGCAATGTTTTTTTTTAAACTGTAGGAAATTATACTTCATTTATTTTTAGTTATATATAAAATTAAACCCCAAAAATGTGTATCCTTACGTGAAAAAAATTAATTTTAAATTATGTGAAATAGCAAGAGGACTCTTAATATTTAATACTGGTTTGTAACAAGTAAAATGATTTAAAATAACACCTTATACGTTTATTTTTGGGGGCAGTGTTCCTAAATAGTCTTAACTGTTTTCTGTTACTAAGGGGTTAACCAAGTGCCCAATAAAAACTGTCACACATTGAAGTAACTTTCTTTTACCATTCTGAATACATTCTAGAAGTTTATCTGTAGAATTCGAATACAAATAGCGTTTACAATGTATTGTACAGAACCAGCATCGATTCTGTCATATNCAAACGAAGCGTANCGCGAAATTTCGTTTCGCTTAAAACGCAAATTTTCGTTCACTTACCAAGCTACGAAAAATTAAATTCGCTATTACGTCTTTCAGGCTTCGCCTGAAAGACGTAATAGTGAATTCAATTTTTCGTAGCTTGGTAAGTGAACGAAAATTTGCGTTTTAAGCGAAACGAAATTTCGCGCTACGCTTCGTTTGGATATTACAGAATCGATGCTGGTACTGTATTATTCATCTAAGGTTTATTTACAACAACATAACGTGAAGTTAATAAAGCTCACATTTTTTAGCACAAATCATATAATTNTTATCTTGTCTGAGTTATAAGTCTATCATATTTAGTTCCATACACTGCATGTTGCAGTTTAACAAAAATTAAGTTTCTCAAAAGGGTTACATTTAGGATAATACTGGTAATGTATTTAACACATTAAATAATGTTTCCGACGAAAAATTGGTTGANTCTGAATGTTACTTTATATATGCAAATTTCTATAACAGATAGATACAGTAATGAAATTTATTTTGTTAAACGTGGTGATTAGCTAATACAGTGTACACATTTTAAATATTTTACAGTGCATTTAAAAATTCCANTGATACAATTGATTGTGTTATAATGAATATCAGGACCTAATTTGGACTCGACATGAGACAATTCTTAAACAAAATATGGAAGAGGTATAACTCAAACTAAATACAGTATAAACTACATAATACGTGTCTAAAGCCCAGAAGTCAACGAGTTTGTGTGACATTTCATTTAGAAACATATATAAAATCTGAACCTAAATTAGGATAACTTTTGTCACACTTTTAACATTTAAGTGAAATATAATACAAGTTCAATTAATAAATTCGAGAAAAAAACATAATTGTTTGACTGGAACACCTCCGTCATACATTCAATTAAAATATTTTCATTGTTATTTCTTATATTTATTTACGGTCGTACGCAAATGAATACTGCTGGTAATTTTATTATAATCTACTATCGTTTAACTTTTAATAGGAATAATATCATTAGAAATGTCTCGTCTCAATTTTTATATTTTATATATATGCATGTCATTACTCAGGAACATATTGATTTTTCTGATTGTTTAACGCACGTTTTACGAATGTTGCACCTCAAAATCTACTGTATAGTAACTTACAAGTAAGTCTTACTGTACGTAATTTTTATGTTAACTATAGTTTTATACTTCTGAAGAAACGTCACTACTTTGAACTGAGAAGATAATATACTAATGCAACCTACAGTATGTAGACCTCATTTTTTAATATTACGTTTAAATAACTTTCTTAGTTGGGTCTTAAATTTATTTTCGAGAATAGTTAAAAAAAATACCGATCTCATTATAACCCTAATTTTTATTAAATGTCATTCTCTGAAAATACGTATGTACAGAAAATCTCTCATTCAGATAAAACCCCTCTTTTGAAAGTTGTTAAACACATATATACGTACGTCTACTATAATAACCGGTTCGTGAGCAAATTCCTGTAGTACTGATCCATGATAAAAAATGTTAATTTCAGTAAAACACCATCCCCTTGAACATTTTAAATATTCCAATTTTACAAATACACACTATCTAATAATATAATCAAAAATACTTGTACTTTGGAAAATATATATTGCTTCCAGTAAATTACCTTTCACATTACTAAAATACTTATATATATATTATTTTCCAGAAAATAACTCTAAAGTAATTCGTAAATTTTATTTGATATTTTTTATACCAAAAGTTTAAAATGAAGAAACTGTGTGGGGTACAAATATTATTAACAGTATGAAAATTGGCATATTACATACAACCTTAAAAATTATAATTTTCTTACCTTTATATACCCTACAGTACCTACGACTGTGTGGACTACTGTAACAAACCTTATGTTTTGCGACGTAAAACTCCTGAGTTATTATCATATTTACCACTATGAGATTTTAATTTCTATGTCTAAGTNATAATCAATGTTGTTCATTCTCTAAAATCTTTAAACAAGGCTGGTTATGTTCCGGTATGATAGAGTGTTATTTTGGGCTGTAATTGCAATTAAACGTATATGATATACGCAGTAAATGTTTGACTTTAATTTTTGTTAATTGATGATTTAACGATCGGCTTACGTAAGAATATAAGTACAGCATTTATATGAAACTTTACTAATGCAAATTGTATAACATGAAGATAAAACGACAAGTTCAACTGAAAGACTAAAATATGTATACAGGGTGTTTTTTAATTCGTGTGACAAACTTCTACCACGCATAGTGGACAGCCCCAGGACCAATTCGAGATAGGGAAGTTAGGTCCTAAGA
>KZ870044.1:43858-66386 GCA_003456935.1 Machilis hrabei | reverse complement strand
CAGCAATCATCCTTACCGGTAGTTCTTGTTTTTATCCGAGTTATTTGTTGCCTTCCATGTCTTTAGAATGAAAGGCACATTTCGTGCTTGATCTTGTACTTCTTCTACAGACAGGTCTCCAATCACGCCTAGTGTTATGTACGACTTAAATTATCAAACTCCGGGTCTACACTTCCATCACAATATCTTGAAACTTCTTGGATCACGCTCTGCTCTATTTCAGGTTAGGACTATGCCACTGAAGAATCTTGGATTCTGAATTGATCCCTAACGAAGAACCACCAAGGGCATACAAATCAACACGGAGATCATCACACAGCACATTTCTTGAGCGACAAACCATGCCTGTTCCAGAAAGAATATATCTTTGCCGATTGAACGAGGCAAGAGCATCTCCAGAGATCATATTTGTTTCAGTTACAGAACGGGAAAATGATTTTTCTGTCACTTAATTCTTCACCGTGGAGCAGCAACACAACTCGCAAAAACATAAGATCTAGACGGCATTAACGGTGGCCTCCAGGAGGGTAATTCCGGCTGAAAATCCAGCATGAACAATAATTTGGACAGCAGTCGTCTCAATTGGTAAATGTTGTCTTCAATTCCATGATGGTTGTAAACAATTAAAGGTAAGACGCTGAGAAAATGCATCATGAAATACTACTCCCCTGGTCACTGCATCACTTTGGCGAAGAAGAATAGAACTTCCAAAATAATTCAGAGCCCTCCTACATCTTTCACTGACACACACGAGTGAGCCTGAAACTTATCCAAATTGAATGTGCTGGACTATTCTGTGTAGAGCGTACTCAAGGGCAAGCTGCGAAATAAGTTGGCAATCTTGTAATATATATTGGTGACAGCATGAAGCTACACTAAATGGGATACATTTTCGAAGTACCTGACAACAGTAGTAACTGCTTTTCACCTCCTCTTTTCAACACACTACTGCCGTTGCGATTTCAAGTTCTTGTTAACAAGAGTAATCCTTACNTATGGTTGAGATCAATCAACTTAAACTTCATCAGTGTCCGCAAATTACCCATAATGTGTCGACGAACCGTAAAACCACACACTCATCATTNCTGTTAGGCTTTCAAATTGTTACATACTTATTTTCTAAAAACCCAGCCTGTCAAGTGATCTGACTGTAACACTTTGGTCTCAGTCTACAGTATGGTACAAATGTTCTACGAGAATTAGTTTCATGATATTTTATCAAATACTACAAATAACTATGGCTTGTTAGTGTATGCCCTGTGCTATATACATATGCATCAAACGTGCAAAAAATAGAATTGCTGCCACTGCCATTTCTTCTTGGTTGTATCGTAATCTTCTGCCGCAAACGTCTACATTGGTACTGTAGCAAGTCGCAGTGCCCCGATGTACTACTGCATGGGCCAACACGGACAACTCGCATAGGTGGTTGGACGTTGTCTGTGCTGGCCAACTTCTCGGTTCCGACAGCGTCACCAATGGGCTGATGGCGAAGTTGGCCAGACTGGCAAACACCGATTTGTCGTCGTAGCACTGGGCGTGGTCCGAACGGCTTCCTGCGCGGTAGCCTCGGCGATCCCGCTCTTGCCTCTGCTCTCTGCCGTACACAGCAAGTGTTTAGTTTTCCTTTTCCTGCGGCGTAACGTTCCCCTCTCGCCTCTTTGATTTCATCACTACAAAATGTGCGATGAATGGACAGTGGATATTTTAAACAAATGGGGATTTTCATCCTACAACGATATATTTAAAGGTATGTAATGTTTCAGCCTGACATGTACTCCCATTAAAACTAACGTTTAACCAGCGTGCTCGCAAGTTAAGCAAAGTTATGGTCGGTGCTGTTTTCTTCTCGTCCTGTTCGTCGTAGCTTTTTACTAATATTGTTTATGTACGCTACGATGATTATTGGCCAGTTCGGAATCCGATGATGAAATGGGTTTGTGAAAATCCTTGGTGAAGTGAATGCAGCAATTACGTTCAATAATATTGTTCAGTAATTAATTGTCAAGCTGATGTTGGGTAGAGAGTGTTGTATGTGGTCTGTATCGCAATCATTGAGTGTTGTTGATTCACACTTTTGAGTTGTTGTTGTTTCTATTTTGCACTTTTAATTGTTTGCATGCAAACACTTGTATCAAAGGGTTATTTTCTTTGCACTGCATACTTGTGATTTGCATTATATAATTCAAATTGTTGTTGCTGCTTAATTGTTGTTGGTTATTGAAACATTGCGGTAGGTGGTGTAGGTAAGGTAACTGGTGGACTAATAACTGATCTGTACTCTTCATACTCTTTAGGATAGTCCACCGTTTGGAGGTTTTGGTCAGAGGTTTGAATCTCGACTTGCGTGGATTGGTTGGTTGTGGTTGGATCAGATGTTTGAATGGGTATGGAGGTTGAGAAGCCTAGCCCTCTTCGTTGAGCCTCATGGTCCCAGCTGTGTTGCGCTTGAAGCAAGATGTTGCGTACTGTTTCCGCCAGGTTGGAGACAAAGTGCTCATCTTTTGAAGATCTTTTGAAGCGATGTCGACTGAATGTTGGATGTGGCGATGTACAGTTGCACAGATGTCCACATCCCTGCCCTGGAAGACCTCATCTAAGAAGGATAAGGGTTGTCTGTTGGCATACTTTCCAAAGTACTGGAGCGTAGTCATAACCGTGCATCTACTGGATGACTTCTTGGATCTCATTCTTAACGATGCGTCTCTGGTGACTGCTGGATGGCTTCTTACTTCTTGATCTTCCCTCTTCTTGATCCACCACCACATCATATTTTCATGTACTGTCCAATTTGATCCTTGCCCTAACCATAAAAGATACTAACGGAGCCAATTTTAGATCGCTTTATCGGTCATCTTGGTGAGCCGCCACAAANTGCAGGGATGTCTCTCTCAGTGAATACTTAGGGCATGCGGAAAATATAGACAGCTACACATGCACAGAAGTATGGCCGCTGCAGTCAACTCGAGCTGGAGTCGTAGGCAACGCAGCTTGTTGCACGATAGTGGACCGCTGCATCCCACTGAAATGTTAGGTCATAATTTACCATTGGAGTTGGCCGACGCAGCCAACTTCCAGTATGCTACAGCAATTTCTTTTTTTGCGTGAAGAATAAAAAGTAATTACTATTACAAATACATCACTTGCAACATAACTGAGTATTGTCCTTCTTGAAAAAATGCTCAGAAAGGCTATACTTACGGTATCTCTTCCCATGCATGGTTGGAACAATGCACATCCATCCGAAGATATGTTACTTCAATCCACACTGCACTTCAGATACGTCGGTGAGATCGAGTTCTGCCTCCCAACAATGTTGTTTCCGTAGCTTCAATCACCTGCGTTTGTAGTGGAATCGGAGAGAGTAATGTTGCCACACTGCCTTGTCCACTTCTTCAAAAGTTCATTAAGAGTAATGAGGGTGCCTTTGCTGCTGTTTTACGTTTTAATTTCTTCTGTCAGAGATGTGTGTTGTTCTTTGCTGTAGTTTCACCTTTTACTTGAGACCAGATAATCCTTTTTCCTTATAATTAAAAATCATTTTATATGTAAAGTCTTTCTTTTGAACTCTACTCGGTGCTTAGAACGAGAAGGCATCGCTGCTGACGGCAGAGTCCAAGTTGTTCGTCACTTCAAGCCAAACGCCTACGTATTTGACTTCGTTATAGTCGTAAAATTTGCACATTTATTCGCAGTATGTACGTGAGTAAATGATGCACACAACTAATTGATTATAAACCACGCATCTGCCACCTACACCAACTTTTGTTGTGTCCTTAATCTACATCATACCCTGCAATCAACCCAAAAGGTACGATATGGCTGAAGAATGTACATAAGAAACAGCAAGAACACAGGTCACATCCTTCGGTTGAGTCTACCCCACACACTCTGGAGTCATGGTAGATTGACTAATTATCGAACTGTTCCAGCACAGACCACCACAAAGGTTAAACGCGACAGGCGTTGTACATGTTTTGTATTTCTCCGAAGTCTTATTGTTAAACAGCTCTGGTTAAGAAAAATATACTACGGACAGAATTACATTTTGATATGTTGATTACAATGGTCACTAGACATATTATCTTAATATCTAAAAAAAAAGTCTCATTGGTTCTAGTATCATGTATGCTTGGAGGTACTGTAACATTGTGCAAAAAAGTTGCAATTTGATATAAGCTTCGTATTTTACAATCATTTTCGTATCTACTGCTGTTTTTAGTCTAACAATAGCAATTATTTTTCAATTAATATTCACATTGAGAAAAATATTGTTACCATACAATAAAATATACTAAAGAAGCAAAAAGCTCAGCAACAAACAATAAAAAAAACAAGCTATGCGTTAAATCGAGTATTATTAGTATTAGATCACACACTATTACAAGGGATAAGCAACTAGGGCCCAGCATCGGCTCATGACAGCTGTCCAAAACAAGTTGGCATAAAGTATAATGAAGCATTTTCATGTTGACGTAAGGCTGAAGTGTGCACGTAATCTGCCACAACTTAAAGAATGAAAAACGTACTGCTTGAGTAAATACTTTGGCAATCACGCCAACTTCACTGGAACACTTGTCATGAGCCGCTGCTGTATAGGGCCTGAGTTAAAAACTATTTAGATACTACACAATTCTTTTACATGAAACTTGGGGGTTTCAAGAAAAAAATTAAGTACAAAAATAGACTTAAGTCCGAGATAATCAAAATATTTCCGAGTCCATTTTCGAACTTAAAATGTTTCTCGTATACCTTTAAATTAATTAAACACGATAGAACCCTGATTCAAGGAACGTGTCTCTAGCACAGGATATCAGTGAATTTTGAATCAGAGTTCTACAGTAATTACAAATTTGCAGAGCATAGTACTATCGTAAAAAAAAACATTAATGAAACAACATGAACAGTAGATTAAGGCATGTGTAATGCAAGTAGACCCCAATGTATACCAACGTGTTAAAATTAGGTTCAAGTACCACACCTTGACTGATTGAGCATTATCACAAGTACATGTCTGATTTTGGTACACTCGTGCCTAAGGTCCTCTACTAGTTCCAGAAAGTGGCCTGCTTAAACTACAAGTTCTCTTCCTTCAAACTTTGTTATTATTTATGGTTTTTTAAAACCATAAATATCACCCGGTGTAGTTCCATTGTAAGTTGCATTCTAAAGCTGAATTGAAACTTATGTATAACCTATAACCATAGTCATTTATATACTCTTTACGCTATAACTGTTTCAGACAGCATTCTTTATAGCTCAAATTTGAGTTTTAGCGATAATTGGTATTAAAACCATAAATAATAACAAGTTTGAAGGAAGAGAACTTGTAGTTTAAGTGGAGAATTTCGAATAATTTAATAAAAGAGGGATAGCATGTTGGGGAACGGGAATATTGTGCTAATGCAAACTGTGCCACGGTCGTGTTGGAAACTGTTAGAAAGGACACTGTGCTCCGGATTCCTTTGGGACAATGTGGCAATGGAAACTGAGCTACGGGTGTGTTGAACGCTTCCATTGTTGGAGGCTATGAGAAATTTTTGGTCAAATGTTGAAGCGTTTGCTTTTAATGTGAATACAGAGCTGTTTTCGTTAAACTTTAGTCTTCAAAATCTTACGTTCAAATATTGCATAATCGGAAGGAAATAGCAAATAACATGCACCGTATTTGTACTATATTAAAAAATTCTTAACTATGTATATTTGTATTTAGATATGTATAAATGTAGGTTTACATATTTCGAGATCGAGTTAATGAAAACGTTTTGTCATAAAAGGATCATTTTTGCACCAAACGTTTTCACATAGTGAGCAGATAAAGCACATCTTCTTGATTTTAGATTCTTTGTCACGGGTTCGAATCCAGAGTATTTTATTCGATATCTAGGCAAGAACGGTATCTCGGGTTGTAAAAGTTGTAGACTTTTGATTTGTGTATCAAAAGTATTAAAATGTTTAGTATAATTGAGTGTAACAATTTAAATCTCAAAATCACGGGTTCAAATCCAGAGCAGTTTATTCGATTTGGAAGCAAATCACACAAAATATAAAAAGATCTCAAAAGTACGTCGTATTTTTTGTTATCAAAATATTGCCAATGTCGAATAAACACTAGCTGACAAAAATCAGTATAACAGTCGCTACCAGAAAGTAACGAGTGACATATTTCCTAATTTCTTGGAAAACATCTCGGAATATTCAGGTTTTTTTTTACCTTCTCTCTTGGGTCTACGTTTCCCCACATCCTCTCCAACCATCTGTTCTTCAATACGCATAGCCCTCAGGAACTTGAGAGTCACTGCCAAAGATTCACAACTCTCCCACCGTTCGATATACTGTCGCCCAAAATAGTTGCACAAAAATATATTGACGAAAAATGAACATTATTTACGTCACAACGAAATTACAAGAAACACAAACGAGATGAGGAATTTTTAACTTTATTACTTTCCTTAGACGTTCATTTAATATGTTTACGCAATTTCACCCCTTTTAAGCCAGATATGTGTTTATAAATTGAAAGAATATTAGGAAATGCGACCGAATTAATATTTTGTTGAGTATAATTACGCTTTTGTCTCTGCAAATGTTTCATAGCTGATTTATTGCAACACAAAATATATCCAAGTGAGAAAAGTCTGGTTCTGCCCTAAACATTGAATCTAGTTTCCTGGCAAATCTGACAAAGGAATGTAACATGTTTATAGTTCGACTTGTGTGTTAACAATTAAAAACAGAATTGATAACAACTGCTTGGTGCATTTTTTATTGCTATATACCCTACTTATTCAACAAGATTAAGTAAAACAACTTCTGTGGTACTATTTCCATGCAAGATAAAAATTGGGGCCTTACTGTTTTTATTCCACAACAGCTTGCAGACGCATAATGGTTAGAACATAAACAATTGAAACCTTAGTATACTAGTAAAAAAATTAAATGGGCGGTTTAATTATTCTGCTCAAGGTTTTAAACTTCAATTACAGTTTGGCTTTACGGTATGGCAGTTTTGGCTACTTTAATAATGCTATTCGTGAACGTCGTGTTGCTGAGCAATACGGTTTTTGCAGAAATCCCAGTTAGCCTTAGAGAATTACATTTCGGATGTCTAGTGTCGCTAAATGGTCGTTGACAGTGATGGTAACGAGGAAATTCGTGAAGTGCCTGTACACGTACGCGCAGAATCACCTCTTCCCCCATCTTCATCCTCAGTTTCAAACTTTACATTTCAAGCCAATAGGGATTCGAATACTTCTGAAACCAATGCCTTCGGTGCACATCCTCTACCTCCACTGACCGTTCATGAGATCCAGATAGAACGGATAAATTTACAAGGTTTGGGCTAAAATGGTAAGTAAATGTATGCTTACAATATCCTTCGTTTCTAACCCTGGCTTTACTGAACTCATGTGCGTTTTGGAGCCAAACTACATACTTTGTAAAGAAGAGGCACTGAAGAAAAAATTCCAAATGCTGCAAGATGTTCAGACAAAAATTAGAGATGAGATGGAATATGCCTCTAGTGTAGCTTGCACATCGGACTACTGGTCGTCGCGAAACTAGCAATTATATTTAACGATGACTTGCCATTTCATTGATTAGCAATGGTCTATGAAAGCTTTCACTTTCAGCTCTCAACATTTTGTGCGAAGCACTGGAGGGCATCGCGGAATTGTTGAATTTGGCCGAAAAACTGTCTGCAATGGTCACGGATAACGCAGCAAACGCTGTTAATGCTGTGCGGGACATGTTTACCGCCCAGGTCAACAAAAGCCTTACATGTGCAGCCCACAGNATATAGCTTGTTGCTAATCGTGATTTAAAAGGTGACATAATTGAAGAGCTGAGCTAGTAAGGAAATAATGTTGTATCGCACTTCTGCCATTCCATTATGGCCACAANGGCACGACAAGAAGCACGAGACCAGCTTAGACTGCAGCGGTTGAAAGTCATAACAAGTGTTTAGACTAGGTGGAATTCCGAGCTTTTAAAGATGGGCGACTAATTCACAATTAGAATACTATAAGCAAAGTTTAGGCTGATCGCTCAGTCATGCTCGCTGCAACTGCTAAAAAAAACTAGAAATTAGAGAGGAAGACTGGGCTTTAATGGAATCACTAAAGCCTTTGGAAATGGCCACCACAATTCATTGTGGTGACAGCCATTCGCCTGTGTCCACGGTGTGGCCTCTTCTTTTTCAAAGTTCTGGCAATGCTATCAAGGAACGCTTTCAGCATTATTCGGAAGAGGATTCTTATGTGAACACGCGCCAAGTTGGCTCGATCCACGGTACAAGGACCTGGAAGACGAGCATAAGGCTGCTAAGCAAATTATTAGAGACCATGTTCACTCTATGCTTGTTGAAAACAGTTCACCACTGAATGATGAGGCTCAAACTTTTCCTGAAACAACACTTGCATTTCTGTACAAGCAGCCTGTGAGTAACATGCAAGATATATACCGATACGTGCAGTTCCAAAACAACCTAGCAGAACCCCAACTTCGATTTGATCGTGATCCTTTCGAGTGGTGGAACACCCGAGAGGCAAAGTATCCTGCACTGGCGGCATTGGTAAGGCAATGCTTGTACATGAAGTTACATATGCAAAGACGATTGCAGATGGGGACAGTAGTGTCTATAAAAAGATCTTAGATGCTAGGCCTTACAAAAATGTAACTGTAGAAAAGATTGCGTGTAGAAAACATTTGTTGCGTAATTACTGCAATAAACTGAATGAAATTGTAATTTCAAGCGACCATGGTAGTTTTCCAGTTATATTAAGAAAAAAAATGGGTAACAATGTAAAACGATTCAGGTATGCTGTTACCTAAGCAATAGAACATATAAAGAACAAACAAGGGCCTTTGACTGATAAAGTAGTTGGCCTTAGAAAATATATTTTAAATAGTCCCAGCCACATTTTCGGTNAACATTCTAAGTGTTCAGTCTAAAACGAGTGAAAATTCTTTAGAGTGGGAGTGGGCAATGGATGGAGGCAAGACGAAAACTATTGNCAGCTTCGAATTTCAGTGACTTCACACAAGCTGTGCATCTCTTGTAAAGCAAATTGTATACATCAGTCCAATATCACCAGCTTCGATAGACTACGGAAGGAAAAATGAGCGTCACGCAATAATGGCTTGGCCGAAAAATGTTTCAATGCAAGAATTCTAGCACAAATCAGCACTAACGAGTGCCACNAACAGAATTCAATTACCTTAACTTTGAAAATTTGCTCCGGCTAACTTGACTGACTATAAAATCAGTATCTTTGCAGCACTAACGTCCACATTTGAGCACGAATCAGCACTAACAGTAACGTAAATTTCAANTTAAAATAATGACATGTTCCGGCTAACNTGACACACGTCAACAAACCATTCCGATTTGGTCAGGCATAATGAGGGAGTATTTTAAGTATGGCAAAGAAGTAGCTTCAAGTGCAAATGTTGAATCCTACTTCAAAAACTTGAAAACGCTGACTTTTAAACCACATTCGTTGCCTATGCGAGTTGACATGTTTGTAATGAAACATATCGATGCTTTGGAGGGCAATATGAAAATTGACTCTGCCAAGCTTCTTCGAAGGAACAGTAAACTTAGCACTCTAACAGAAAATGAGCCAGAGTGTTCCCACTCGAAATGATGTAAGATATGATGACAACCAAAATGCCACCGGCTGGGGAAAATTATATTTCATCGGATGCTATTAATGTCGATACACTGGATAATATTTAAGATAGTGCTTACCAATCCAATGAAACTTATTCATGGGAAANTATACTCTCTAAACCAGAAGCAAAGAAAGTATGTTTACCAGAATTGCCAATTAGTAACGAATCAGTTAACATGTACGCCGGTCTTCAAGTAGCTACGGATACTTTGTGTCCAGCGTGTGCAATAGGAAATTTCCCTCCTGAAGATGGAGCACATAAGTGTGTGCAGTGTCACGTAGGTGTCCATCCATTTCAAGGTTGTTCTCGACCAACTGGTAATGGTGATGAAGGATATAATGAGAAAAGGCTGTGCCAGAAGTGCTTTCTATGCTGCAAAAATCAGTCGAGATGTAATTACGAAAACGTCTCTCAGCAGGAAAAAATTCGATCGGAATCACCAGAAGAGAAGTGGAGGGACCTAAATTGCAACGACAACTAAGGTTATAGAAAGTTCTGATCTGGATAATGTAAGAAATATTTTTTTTCTCTAAGGGCTAGTGAAAAATGTTTGCATCGAGTTTCCCTAAAACTGCTTTTTCAAGAATATAAGGAACAATCAAAAACTAATAACGCTACAATAGTATTCTTTTTACTACAGATTGAACATGTGTTGTGGTCTATTTTAATGAACTGTTATTTTCATATATTCAACATTACTCGATTTAAAAGAAGTATAAATCCATAAAGTAAAAAAATATAGCATCTAATTAAAAATATTTGCCCCCCAAAACTATCAGCAGTATTGCCAAACCTTTTCATCAAATTAGTTGTTGCTGAACAGGGTTGGCTGGTTTAAACCACATTGGTTTGGTTTAAACTAAGTAGTTTAAATCAAGCGTTTTTTTAAATAAGCCTACTTGTTTTGTTTTTTAAATGATTCCAGTAACTGCTAGATTTTTACTCATTTATATTGCTATCATCCCATCCCATCATCATCCCCTGCTATAAAAATTGGTCTATTTAAATCAGTAAATAATCCATTTAAAATAACCATGTGAATTGAACTATTTTTACTATGTACAGTAGGCAGTACTAAAACTTGTATGGTATAACAGTAATTTCACTCAATCACTGGCAGCTTTTATTACTCTGCTCTTCNACGGATATAGTTCTTTTACTCTACGATGCTTGCTTGAAATTGCAGCTGATGTTTGAGTAGGCTTATTTGTATCTTTGGTAAATAAATGAATTTTTAATACCCCCAGATGTCTTTATAAAAGACTTAAGATTTCTGTAGTCCCAGTATAATTTAAGGCTGGCACTCAGCTAATTGTAAATATCTTGTTTTGGAAGTTGATTAACTTTTGAAGGGGAATTTCCATTCCATGGTAAATAGGACTAAATCCCCTTCTGAGAGGGATTTCCCATTCCTATGGAAATCCCCTTCTGAAAGTGACTTCCCTTTCATACAGAAATTCCCTTTCAGTGGGGAATTCCAAGTCCAAGGGATAACCCCTTTATTAATATGATTATCCAATGANATACTCTTCTTCCCTAGCTAAGCAAGTGCAGTTTAGTGATGGAGTGTAGGTAGATGTGTTTGTTAGCTGTAGGTATTCAAAGCTCAACAGCTGAATATGACTGGTAGAAAACGCGATATTGTTTGGCTTTCATTTGATGAAGTTAAAAAGGAATCAAGAAAAGGTGTAAGGGCTAAATGCAAAAAATGCTGTTATGAACTAGAGGGTCAAAAACAAGTTTCTAATTTTGTATTAAAACAGAATGCAGAGGACATGCTTAATCGTTTGAAGCCTATTGTTATTGCTCTTGATGAAGTTCAGAAAAACTATATCTGAGTCAGTGCGAGTGTGGAAGAATCTTCAAATGGAAATTGAAGCCAAAAAGGATAAATATGTCACAAAAATTAAAAAATAGATATACATTGTAATATGGCCCTAACACCAGCTCATTTTTTTAGCTTACATGCTAGATCCAAAGTAAAAGAATTCGGCCCTTGATTTAACTGAAGAAAAGAAAGCAAAATTTGATTTTGCAAAGTCAAAGTATTCATCAAGTTCACTCCTTCCATTAGTTGTCAAGTTTCAGCCAAAGAGCTCACCTTTTCAAGAATCACTTTTTGAGAATGAAGTCACATTAAGGGGTTACAGTGTACGAGTGGTGGAAAAGTCAAGAAAAGGACATTGATAAATTTGACAACAAAGTTTTTCTCATTATTGAACAGTTACTTACAGCACAGGCTTCTTCAGCAAGTGTTGAAAGAATATTTTCTTCATTTGGATTAGTGCATTTAAAACTACGTAATCGATTAAACACAAAAATGCATCCAAGCTGTTAAGTGTTTGATAGTGACATAAAACTGTAAACAGGTAAACAAAATCAACATGGCATTTAATGTATAATTATTTGTGTCAATTGTGTGTATTATTCGATATTTAAATCATTCATAAATCTTTCGGCTTAGAATAGTAGCGCCTTACAAACTCAAAGTTTTGTCGTTAGTAATTATTTTTTGTTTATTATGATTGTTATACTTAGGTGACATTTCTATATCATTGGTACTTGGAGATCTCAAAATATAATACCTTATTTTGTGATTTAGCTTTTAATTTGCTTGTTTTGCCAATAAATAATAATTTTGAAAAAATAACAAGATGGATGTCCTTCAATCAAACGTTTAAGTTAGTATTTGCCTCACTCCTCGTTGAGAATAAACATATGTAGTTAATAAGAATCCACAACTGACTAAAATTAATTTAAACCAATTGAAATTAAAATAATTTTTTTAAAACAAATTGAAAAAACCTGGTTTAAACCAAAAAACCCGGTTATTTGTTTTTAAAACGTTTTTTTTCCAACCCTGTTGCTGAATCACCTTGGGGCTCCTTTCTATGACACTTCCAGATGCTCTGTGGAAAGATCCATTATGTTGTGCTAACCATATTTAGCAGCCCATTTGGGTTCAAAGGCAATCAAATTCAAATTTGAACTCGCACAGTTGCCCAGATAAGTTTCTTTTCTCCCCCCCCCCNACCTTTCTCTCAAGATGATTTTTAAAATGTTAAGCATATTTTTATACAGAGAATCCAAATGGGCAGAGCGCTGGAAATTAAAATTCTCAACAGATGGCAGAACATCAGGAACAACATTGTTTGACTTTGAGAGTGACATAAACTGTTGTATAGAAGAGTTATTTAAGTACAAAATAATGTTATATATTATGCCATTATTTTATTTTAGTCTTGCAAAATTTTTGTTTTATATTTTGGTGTCTTTACCTCTCAATTTCACCATTTGGTGACTGCACTGCTGTCAGTCAGCTGGTATGTGGGTGATGTTTCCTCTAAAACTATTGTTTAAGAGGTTAGATAGACCATATCATTGGTATCTTCCAGAAACGGATCCTTCAACAACATATTTACCTATTATGTGAAGGTGGCTTGAAGGTTAGTCACATGTTTGAGTGGCAGTGTTCAAGAGTTTGAAGACCAGTATTCAGAGTTCAGTGTGTCATTTTCATTCAGTGTATCAGCCTCACAACTAAGACTCACCAAAGCCAAGTGCTAGTTCAAGTGTAATCTCGTGATGTGTACATGTGCAAACTGAGTGTCTAATTCAGTTAGTTTAACAAGTGATTATGATATGAATAAATCATCTGTCTCTATTAAATGTATAAGTTGAAGAACACGGCAGTATTTTGTGTTTCGGTTATGCTTGACACTGTCAGTACTTCGCCGTTATGAAATAGTGTATTTAGTTTGTAACTATTATTAACTCAATAGCACTGTTTTTCACACGACAGAAAACAGCCTTGCATGTCATGGTTCTTGAGATTGGGTAATGCCCTTAAGCGACTCGTCTTGAATGTGTGTATACAATTTACTTGTAAATTTATGTAATAATAGATTGCTGTTCATTAATTTTAGAGTTCCATCTTTAAATCAACCATCTCTGCAGCCATAGCAAGTCTTAACAGATATGAATAACACATTGTTTCAAACATCAGTAGGCTTTCATTACTGTGCAGTAAACAGAGATCTCTGCTTGTGATTCGCTTAACGATTACAAAATCAATGTTGTACATAAGGGTAGAAGTATTTTTTCCTTATCGTAATTTACATGTTCGGTAACCACGGCTGTCTGCCTTAAAAAAAACTTTGGTAAAAAAACAACCCTTTTTTATGTTTATGCATTATTCTAGCTACAATTTTTTAATTTGTATAACAGTAGGCTATTCAACATATTCAAATTTTGTAAAAGTTGTTGCTTTATTACAATGTGCAGCTTATTTTGCTTTAATATTCACCGATTTAATTAAATAGACAAATTCATTTTCTAACTTTATTTGTGTGGTTATGAAGCTTCACTGGAAACTAAAGAAGACTAAAGTAGTATACTTCTTATATTGAATCAAATTGATAACAATATTACGCAATACCTAAAGTCACATACTGATGATGTTCGCAAAGGAACTTATATTAACCAAAGAAGAAGATTAGAAGGTGCATCTTGTTTATTGTGTATACAAAATGTATTCTACCTGCATTGTCCCAAAATAATTTAAACTGTAACTAANGTTATTTAACTGACAAGGAGNAGTATGGCCAATGATTTTACTGTACTTTAGCAGAATCTCAAATTTTTCGAGTAGTAAGGTTTTATCATTCTTATATAGTAACCCCTTTACCTAGTTTGGTTGTCTATTAAATATTGTTTTCCTCGGTTAAATCCTGCATATTATCTTAATCTCTGTGTACAGTAGACTAACAAACATAAGCACTTCCTCATCTGATTGACTTGTACAAATAAAGAAAAAAATATGAAGTTTAACTGTATCACTTTGTAATGGGATGTGTTGGTTATCCTGGCTACCTGTATGTGATTTGGATATTTATATATGTATCCGAAAAAAATCACATTGATCACCCTTTCAACAAGGATGTACAACTGGCAGGTAAAGATTGGCTGTTTGGCTTCTGCCTTCAACATCCATCATTATTGCTGCGAAAACCAGAGTCAACTTCTGTGTCTAGGTGTAGAGCCTTCAACCAACCTGTTGTGAAAAAATTGTCTTCTCAAAGATGCTAATTCAATCAATGGAAACCCNTTCCCACCCCAACGTATATTCAATGTAGATGAAACGTCAATCGGTACAGTGCTTTCCAGAAACTCAGTTGTACTGGCAGCGACAGGGAAAAAGCAATTAGGTCGAATTGTATCGTCAGATCGTGGCGAGTTGAGTACTGCGGTTTTGTGATGTCAGCTGCTGGACACTTCGTTCCTCCAATGATCATCTTTTCCAGACAGCGCATGAAGAAAGAATTAAAGGATGGAGCACCACCTGGCACTGCATTTACGTGTAATACATCTGGTTGGATGAAATTAGAGGTGTTCACGATGTGGTTTGATAATTTTCTTTGCCATCTAAATCCAATGGAACAAGATCCCACTCTTCTTATACTACATGGATATCTTAGCCATTGATGTCATTGAGCNGGCTAGGGAAAGTCGTGTAACTATATTGTGTTTGCTACCCCCATACCACGCACAGGCTACAGCCGCATGATGTGTCACTTACGTTACCTCTAAGCCAATACTAGAACAATGCTCTCGAGAAATGACTCAACAACAATCCCGGACGAGTACTGACAACATATCAAATAAACAAAATCTTTGGGGAAGCATATTTGAGAGCCAGGAAACCCTTGGAATACCATTAAGGGCTATAAAAACCGTGGAATCTATCCGTATGATCCTGATGTTTTCTGTGACTGATTTTCTTCCAGCACAATCAACCGACCAAGATGAGCAACCAGGAACTTCAGAAGAAACAAACTGAAAATTTGTCATCAACTCCTCGTGGTGCGCAAGACAAAGATGGAGACAACAATTTGTCTTCTGGAATTGTAGATGATCCTAAGCCAATCCTAAATAATGCTAATGACACCAATGAAACTCTACCTTCTACTTAATTTTGTATGAAAGTGACTATTCTGACGAAGAAAAGGACAGAGATGCAGAGTGTATTATCTGCTCAGTAACCTATCTTCGATCTGCTCCAAATGAAGGCTGGAGGATGTGTGCAAAGTGTAAGGGATGAGCCCACGAGAAATGTGCTGGATGAATATTATATTGACTTTGGCTCACCAAACCTTGTAGGCCTAAACTCAAATCGTAGACAACTTGACATATGAATAACAGGGCCTAAATTTTACTTAGTAACATTTCATTCTTGCTATTAAAATTTAATCAGAACTTTAAACAAAAAAAGAAAAAAAAATTTGTTTCTTAATTGGCTTAACATTTTTTTTTGCCTAATCCATTAAATGATTAGAATCAAAAAAGGAAAAAAAAAAATTGTTTCTTAATTGGCTTAACCTTTTTTTTGGCCTAATCCATTAAGTGATTAGAATCTTAAAGTGAAGTAAATCATGTTTTCAAAATGTACAATGAGTTTTTCTGTTTCCATTTTAAAATATGATTTATTTTGTACGTGATTAAGTGTTTTCATGACAAAGGGGATCACTTTGCCCCAAACGTCGGGGCAAACTGATCCTTTGACATGACCTTAGAAAATAATTAATTTTTATTTTTGACTTAAAAATTCTGAAAAAAAAATATTTTGAAAATTAAGTGTTGTGATATTAATTAGCTATAATTTCAACACATTTGTCAATCTATTGTATTATGTATAAAGTAGGCCCTACCAAAGCTTAAGGCAATCACGCTACCCCACCTTCCCCTACATTCATTTAAAAAAAGGTCATACTATTCCCGTGCACGAGTATCCANGAAATTTAAGCGCGATAAATGTTTCAGTTTCGAAAGGTTAATAGAATATCACACTGTATCCTTCTACAGCTACAGAAAGTTGTGAAAGTGTTGGATAAGGGTGAGTTTTGTCATGTGGAGTTTGTAGGACCCGAGTGTTTTTTGTGGACTATTAGAATTTGCAGGCAGTTTAGACTCTGTTCTGAAAACTCATTTCGAAATTGCAAAAGTGTTCAAAGGAAATTATAAAAAACAATACAAAATCAGCTCTTGGATTGCATTATTCAAGTTTGCCGAGATCAAATTAACAGAGTTGACTATCTAGCTGTAATGTCAGATGTTTCTGAAAAGACACACGACAGTAATCGTTTTCCGTTACGAACTGGAAGGTGACGTGTTTTGGGAATTTTACAATCCGAGATCACAAAATGATGAAGGTTTGTCAAAGTGTACGTTAGAACAAATACAGAGCGTTTTGAAAGACAATGTTAAAAAATTAATTGCTCAAGGATATGATGGTGCAGCTATTATGAGTGGCGAGAAGGGAGATGAGAAGACGATAGTTAAAGATACCTACAAAAACCCACATTTTTGGAATTTTTTTGCACATCAATTAAATTTGATAATGGAACAGGCAGCTTCTCAAAATCATCAAATACGTGTATTTTTAGCAGTCTTTGAGGGATACCGGCTATTTTTTTTTAAGATCTCCGCAGAGATTGTCTACTGCGGACAGAAGAATTTATCGAGGCTCTACCACAAGATGGAATTCTAAAAGCAGGACCGTAAATACTGTGTTTGAAAAAAAGATACAAAGAAGGTTGCAACAGTCCAAGCAGCATCAGGACTTATTAGATTGCTAAATGATAAAGAGTACCTGTTTTGGCTGTCATTTTTTCATCATGTCATGCCTCATGTAGATATTCTTTATGATCAGCTGCAATGTCGCAAGACTGAATCGATGACAGTGATTAAACAAACAAGTAAACGTAGATCGCCAGGCCCAGACGGGATNCCTTACGAATTTTACACACAATTTTGGGACATCATAAAAGCTAACNTCACAACGCTAGTGCAAGAGATATCGAGGAATGGCTGCACAGAAGATAGTCTTGTCACAAGAATAATGGTTCTGATTCCAAAAGAAAACGGAACCCAAGAACCTTTAAGATTACAGACCATTCATTCCACTAAATGCTGTGCCACGAAATTGCACATCAAATAGTATTCATAGATCCGGAAGGAGTACGGAAGTAAATAAGGCGTATAAGCAAGTGCCATTGGAAATGTTTTTATATGTAATAAATGGAAAGTGGAGGCCATTGTGGTCAGCTTCTTAACCCTTTGTACAGCAGTGTTTCTCTTAAGCAACACGTTTTCAACAAATTAATATATGTACTAGATCATAGAGTAGGGCCCGAGGGAGCAACCGTCAACTGGCGCTTTAGTATCAACATTGCCCGGTAGATTTCGCCACAGTTTGTTGTTATTGGGCCCGGTGATATTTTTAATAATAATAAACAATATATGTAAGGCAGTTACAGCCCAAACTTGATGCTGATGATATTACGATAATTAATAAATTAAATAGTATTGAGAACTTGGAAAGGTTATCAGATACGAGTATATCTCTAAAACAAGCTTCAAATTGGCTTGTAAATAATAGCTTGTTAATGAATCACACAAAAACTCAAAACTATTGTCTTTAAATTGAAGCNCTTAATAAGTGAGGTGGAAAGTCTTAAATTGTATTGAGAAATTAGACAAAAACTAGATCAACATTTATGTCAGTTAAAATTAACTCAATGTGGTACTGAGTATACAGCTATACAATTTAAAAAAAAATCAATGTATTTAAAAATCTGGCCAGATATTTTGTAAAATGTTAAAACAGGTTGACGAGGCAACCTTTTCTCTTTACTAGTTGAATTAAATTTTGGAAATGAATAATATTAATCTGTTGTCGTATTTCGTTCAGTAATTTTTAATAGTGTTTTGCGATGACGTGGCCGATGTTTACACATGTACAGTATATCAAAGTCTGAATGAAGTATTTGTTACTGGGTCCTTTAAGTACATCGCGGGTGTTTGAGAACAATTTTTATTTTAGCGGTTAAAGCAATTGAAACATTAATTTGCTTGTGAATTGTGGTACATTACAGTATAGTTTGTACTTTAGGTCACTTTATTTGGTATTGAAANTTTTGGGGGATCGATAGTAAACCTCTAAAAATACGTGTTGCATACAGTGAACTGTAGCCATTTGAAACACAGGAGTGTTTGACATTGTTATTCGTAAGTTCATTTTGTATGATTACACAATTTATCTCCTGAAAAACGTGCATGAAATAATATGACTATAAACCCGTCATTTAAATGCCACTTGATGCTTTTTTTTACTGTGGTGTTTGCATGTCGATAGACTAGGCATTGCCACGTTGGTTCGGTACCCATGTGGTCCAAAGCTTTAATAACTCACTATCATAGTTATGGCNGAGAGTAGGGAAGGAATGGGATGCAGGAGGAATGGTACACTGGCCATAACATTTCTGTATATTTTTCTAGAAGGTTGCAGTGGCACTAGCATACATCTTGCTTCTAATTGTAAATTAAGGAGACAGTAAAGCTATTAAAGCNTGAGCCACATAAAAGCATTTTTGTGGTGTGAAAGCAAATTGAACATAAGGAAAAAAAAAGGTGAGTGATATTTTTATTCACTTTATTTGCGTTCCAAGTATTTAATAGTATATATTAAAGAGACATATAGGGGTGGATGTTTTAGGATATGAATCACAACCTAAGTCACATATATTTAAAAAGAAAATAATGTTTTGAAAACGTGCTTACAGGAGGTTTGTAACTTCTGCTTGCAGGAGGATTGGGACAAATCCCATTCCTTCCTAAATACTAATTGTTTCTTTCTTTTATTTTTAAAAAGTAAATTTAAGTTACAATTGATGTGGCAACATCACACATGAACTATTATGAACCTGACTCCGATATTCAAAGGACACTTTTGGGATGTGACGCACATGCCATGCTGTCTTAGGTTCAAAAGAGCTAAGGTTATACACGAGGGTACGTACCTGACCATTCAAGGACACTGCACTGTCTGTGCTTCGGACTTCTGCGTCACAATGGATGTAGAACCACACGATAACAACAGATCTGTAATTAAGTGTACTCTAACTAGCAACTTCAGAAAGTGTTGTAAGAGCGGCAAGAAAAGGCGTAAAAAAATCAGCGCTTTCAAAACTGTGCAACGAAAACATGTCAGCTCTGATGTAAAGAAAGTTAGAAGCTCACCCTCATATGGAATTGAATGATCCTAAACCCAGTGAACTCATCATTACAAAGACCCTTCGCATTGCCAAATGCAAAAAAGTTGCAGAGTCTCGATTCAATCAACACCGAGTAATCGCTCCTCAAATGTTGAGAAGCAAGAAATATGGGGATTTCATTCGTGACAGTGGAGTGGACCGATTCTTTGTGCATTACTACTCTTCGGCACAAATCGCAGTATATTACCAATACTGCAAAACCAACGAAGCTTCTAGGGTTTGCATATATAGTACGGGTGGGGTGACTAGAACTGAACGAGAAAAAAGTGACATTTGTACGAAGTTGCAGTTAACGACAGCAACACAGGAAACCGTATTCAATAGCAAATACTCTTCTCACCATGATGCCACCAGTATTGCATACTGGCTGTCAGTGGCAGAGAGATGGAGCATTTGTTCCAAACGAGGCCGTGACCGATATGTCAGTACCACTCATATCCACTGTGGTGCATGCACTAAGCAACTTCCCGTCACTGGAGTCATACCTCACCAACTGCGCAGAGATCATTCACAAATCACGAAACACATTGAAGGCTCTACTTTGTATGCCACGATGTGACGTAGCCCATTGCGTCAGAATGATTTATAGCTGGCAATGTATTAAAGTTAGGGAGTACAGNACGAGAAACCTATGCATCATCTCTATTACGCTAATTATNCAAAGTACTGACANCTTGGATATTGAGAACATTCTCAAAGACAATTTTATTGTAGCCTTGTCGCAATCAGAAGGAGATTGCCCCCTCACACATGACCCAGTACTTTGCGAGGAAAGCAATAAGTATAATATATTGAAAGCAAGAATTGGAGGTGGCTTNCCAGTAGAAGTATCTGAAGACGAAATTCAGGTTACTATCAATAATGTAATTGAAGAATAGAATGAGAGCGGTGATAAGAAAGCCGTGAAGTCACCTTTCGAAAAATGGGCTCTAAAATTGCAATAGAAGAAAATCAAGTTGTANATATTCGAAAAGGGGATTATGGCAATTTACAGTATCTACTAGCTATCGTTAAAAACATCCCTGTACGCTTCATTTCTCCTCGCACCCCACTGATTTTTCATTTCCATCTGTGTAAAGTAGCATGTTACACAATCTCAAGATTGGAAACACTCCAAATTAAAATATTTCGTAAAGTAAATAAGTAGTGTGTGCGCAGAGCACAACAGTGTAATTTTAAGTCAACAAGAAGAATNAAAGAAAGTAGTGGCAGCTATGTTTAAAGCGTTTATTTTTCTTTGCTGACAGGGGATGGCTATTTGCGGGCACATCGGCGACACAGGAAATTTTGCGTGTATAAATAAACTCACATCAAGATACTCCCCTTAACTTGCGTCTTTCTATGTTCGAAAGAAGAATTTTATGTCGCCTGCAATACAAAATGAGATTCAAAAATTGCTGTTGACGCAATTTTAAGACCAATATTACAGGATATAAACGATGCAGAGATATACATTATAGTTGACGAAACAAGCTAATCTTGAAGTGGAAGAGCGTTTTCTTGGCCTGTATGAAACGGCATCCACTATTGGCTAATCCATTACGACTTTGATTCAGGATGCATTTTGCCACTTAAATATTCCACTTAGTGGACTTAGGAGTCAATGCTGCAGGAAATCGGAAAGAAATGCAGGCAAGGATAACAGAAATACAACCCATGAATCTATATACACATTGTGGAAATCACAGCTTCAATCTAGCTCTGCAGAATTGTGCACGAGCAGTGTTTATCATCTGGGATTGTGTGAAATGGACGAACGACATTAGGCTACTTATAAAAAGCTCACCCAAGAGACGAGCCAACCTTGCTGACATTGCAACTTCTACAGAAACAAAAGTGTCCAACCCACGTTCCTTTTCTCCAACAAGATGAAGCGTCCGTACAGCATTCCTTACTGCTCTTATTGATGCTTACCATCTCGTTCTCAAGTGGCTGGAGGAATTGTCTCAAACAAGCGATGATGCGGCGANTAATGCGAGGGGTCTTATGGACCAGCTGGAGAAGGGAGAAGTTTATTTTAGGCTGTTACTCTGTAAAAGTATTTTCGAAATATGTGAACGTGTCGGAATCATTTTACAGAAAACAACCATGTCAGTTTCAGGAGCTGAAAAGCTATAAGCGTACTACTGCAGAATATGCAACATATAAGGTCTGAACAAATCTGTAGAACTTTGGTCGGCAATGGAAGAGAAAGTAAACACCCTTTACTTAACACCTCCCCAGCTACCCCTAAAAAAGCAGATGCCAAAAAGACTTGAACATACATATCATATTATTCAGAACTATCACTTCAAGACAGCACAGGACAACATATTTTGAAGCTATTGACACAGCTTTGGAAGAAAAACAGTCGAGGTTTGACCAACCAGGTTTCAAGAATTAGACATTTAGAAGAAGCCATTTTCAAGCACAATTTAAGAGGCGATGTTGAAGAAAACCTTCGTGAATGTGTCATAAATTCCAATCTTCTTGTCCAGCTCGAGCACAAGTCATATATTATTTTAGAAAAGGTGGTTGAAAGACATTTGTCGAGAAGTATCAAAGTCTCCACGTATAAACAAATATATGTTTCCTGCCATACTGAAGGTTCTACGTTTGCTATTAGTCATCCCTGCTAATCAACACTCCAATCTTTCTTTCCAACGCAACCCTTCCCAATCTGACCTTTGTTCATCACGCTCCACTCTTGCTTCATGTATGAACACAGATCTTCAACAAATTCTTCAATGGGGCTCAGAGAA
>KZ870043.1:103836-115723 GCA_003456935.1 Machilis hrabei | reverse complement strand
AGAAGATGCTTAAAGCTACTGCCACAAGAGATGTGCCCACTGGATAGAAGGAAAATGAATGTTTTACAGAGACCAGAAGTCGATCATTTCATTGATTACATTTTTAATCAAGGCAAACGGTTAATCACAAACACCTATGCCTAACGCACAATCAGTTACAAGGTTGAAGGATAATTTTAGGAGACCGCAATGTAAATCTTAAAAGGAATGCATGTAGGATGGCAGTGCAATACCACCACCTTGAGCTAAACACATCCTGAAGTGGACTTGCTCCATGTCTGGATGTCTGGCAAAGATCTCCGGTCTCTGATTTTTGGGACACTTGGGACTGTCAGACTGTTCATGTCATTCACAGATCAGTTGAGGGCACATTGTTGAAACAGTTCCGCAGGCTGGCTGCAAAATAGTTGCAGTGGTTTGAACCTACTGATAACTAGGAAGCTGCCATATCATCTGGTACAAGTCTTGATGTACCTCTTCTGCCAGTTCGTAAGAGGATAAATAAGGGTCCGAGCTCATGCGTTCGGGAGGATGATGAGGCTACAGTTGTCTAAGAAATTTCCTTCAAGTTTGACCTGACTTTAATTCGGTTCGCCATTATCTACAAATCCGGTGCCTGCATAATCTATTTCTTACAGAAACACAAGCTCTTGATCATTTTCGGTGCCCAAACTGTGACCTGTACGATTCATCGTTCATTTCAAAGAAGGTATCTGTGCACGTGTTCACTCGAATATCTCTTGCCGTAGAGTTCCTAAAATTGAATTTGTTTCAATAAACCTCATTTGTTAAAATTTGATGTCCCAGCATTCCTCAAAATTTCTCTGTTATCTCTATAGGTGTTCCCAAATGATCAATTTTTAGAGAACTCTTTGATTTTCTATCCTCTACAATTTACAAGCAAATGAATTATCCTCAGAAATCATTATTCTCGACTTATTGCCTCAAATTTTCAGGACCTACAGATACTCGTGGCTGAGCAGCAGAGGCCTTTGCTATTTCCAGTGACCTCACCGAGCTTGTCAACAATCCTACACGAGGTGCAGACAATGATACGCACCAGGTCAACACATCAGATCTTATTGTACAAGAAGACAAGTTTCTTGCCTTATTCCTTCCACGATGAATTGGCGACACTTGTCATTCTTNTACAACATGNCATCCTATTTCTGTTTCCGTCACAATTTACATTAGATCTTTTTCTAACACCTCTCGGCTTTTCAAATCAGTCTAATTGATGCAAATTCAGTCTTNCTTTTTACAGTCTTCATCCAGTTCCTCTTCACAACTCACATGGTCCAATGATTGGGAATAGCTATGTAACTTCTATTTCTCGTTTCCTTGGAAGGACTACNGTGTTCCTTCTAACAGCCCACATGCCACTGTTCCATCCTTCTTGGCATGAATATCCTAATGCCACCATAGGCTCTAAATCTGGTTCAATGAAGAGTATACTACTGATTAAGTTTTCCAGAGCTCACACTTGCAGTGCCTATTCTGAATCTTGTAACGTATGCATGCCAGCCACTGAAAAGCATCATCCCATCACTCTGTCTGTGATTTTTATTATGTGCTGGAAAACGTTTATAAGAATATCTCGAGTCATGTTTACCACATTTTAACTTTAAATATTTGTACACAAAATCATTTGCAATATTATCATCATTCTAGGGATGTCAGAGTTAGAACTTTACACTTTATTGTGGTTTTATATCCATTACAAATGTGTATAAATGNGTGTTCTTTAAAATTAACCATTCAAACCTTTCAGAAAATAAAACAAGAATTTGTACTCAATCTAATCAATATCCAGTGACACGACACTTGCGAAAGTAAAATTATAAAAGAAAAACAACACAATGTCCCACCCCTTGTCAAGACTACACTTAGCACAACNTTTGTACATTACAAAAGGTCTGGAAACCATAACAGCAAAAATGACAAAAAATGAGAACAGGAAACATTCTAAAGCAGATTACATGTANCATTCAAGTAGTAATAGAGCAGGTCTTATTAAAGGTTATTTTAAGCGTACACTTACTGCACTAACTTAAAATCACCTGACCAACGAACAAAATTTAATCACTCTTCAGTTTGGCTAATAAATATTTTTGTTAATGAAACAGCAAAANGTGGTAATGTCAGCAGGAATTTCAAGAAAGAACAAGCAAGTTTAACAAATAATCACAGTAAGCACAAAAGGATTGGTTAAATGGTTCAGTAGGTCTTTTCGGACATAGCAGAGATTGTAAAGTGTTGCTTACATGTGATGACCAATAGGGGATAGACGTCTTTGCAATTTAAAGTATGAGGATAATTTATAAATGAACTAAACACCAACTACAAAATTACAATCATAACAGAGCATATACACATTTCCATACACTTAATTTTATGTTACATTAGAGAGACAATATTCANACCAAAATACAGGTTGTAAGCTGCATAATAAAGACCCTGGCAGAGTTCTTAAAAGGTATTTTCAATCAATTTTTTGTTAGTTTTCCAATTTTTTTATTGCTATTTTTATTTCCCAGCATTTCAAGCTATTCCTGCTGTGTGAGATCTGTGTCTGGTGGCAGCCCAAAAAAGAAAACATCTATTTTATTTGGTCAGCCACTGAGTTTTATTTAACAGTAAAATTAACAATAAGAGTATTAGAAAGTTAATACATATTAGCCTGGTCAAACAAAATGGGGAAAAATGGAGGAGCAGCATTAGAAAATGTAGTAACAAGAATTGCAAAAAAAAGTTTTAAATTATGTAGGCAATAATTACTATATGTTTAAGGAAAAATGTTAAAAATGTAGGAATGAAAAGAAGCAAAAACATAAATAATAGGGTGGGTGCTTAAGTGAAATGTAATAAAGCTTGAATTTGAAGGGTTAAGGACACGGTCACCCTGTAATAACACTTCAGTTTAACGGTTCTATCTAATTATGTCTTCAAAGGCTTCAGTTACCTAAAACTACAAGTTATATGTAATTGACAAAGTAATTAGAAAATTGACAATCANCCATTCTTTCTTTCTAAGCTTTATGCTCAGCAATGTAATGTTTCTTTCAACCATATTTATTTATAAAATTATAATATCAGACAAAATGCATTTCAACTTTCTAATGCATTTATGAAATATGAAGAGGCAACTGTTAAACATGCTGAAATAGTTCATCTGATGTTATGTTACCTTGAATGATGGTCTCCATCCAGGACTCTTTGAAATGGTAGCATGGAAGACTGAGAAATTGATGAGAGCGTATGCTGCTAAAAAGAAGTTGGACAAGAGAGGTGCAATGGCATTGAGCTGAGCTGAAATAGAAATGAAGATACACATTTTATACACAATAATACACAAATTTTCATAGCTTACTGTCCAAATTAAAGTTGACACTTATTTTATTTCCAATCACATGCACAGTGGGCAGAAAAAAAAACAAAAAAAAACGAGGCACTGTGTCTGTTTGAGGGAAAATTGTATTCAGTACGAGACAGCTTAAAATAAAGCTAGTTCCTCAATGGCGAGGCGTGGCAAGGCCCAGTTGGTGCAGTGCAATGATCGATGGATAATATACTTTATGTAGTGATTATTGGCCAATGAGAGTGTAACACCGCCCACGCCACGCTAGCCTCATTATTGGGTAACAACTGTAACTTAACCTGGTGGAATGACTGTAGATCCAAAGTACCTTTATGTATTCATCAAGTGATAAAAAGTATTATGTTATTTTTCAGGCAGCTGTTTGTTACACATAGCATAATATGCATTACGAATTTTACATTTTCTGGTAAACAATAAAGTCTGCCCAACAAGCACAGCAAACATACTTGTGTAAACAAGTGCATTACTTCCATTCAGTTGTACAATTGTACCGAATATCTGCGACAAATGACCCAAATTTTAAATCAACACAATAGCAGCTGAGCTGGTAGCCCACAAAGAAAACTAAACAATTCACTGAAAGGTTGATTAGATGTGTCTTAATTTTCATTCAAATCAGTGAATGACTAGTTATGTTAAAACCAAAGAAACCTTGCCCCACTAACTGGTTGCACTCCATCCCATATTTTAGTACATTTGATTTTTTGTTAACTATTGTAACTTAACTGTATTATCTATATAATAATCAATTTTGTTTTATGTTAATTTTCACCAATAACAAATAAAATAAACACACACAAAATATTACATATTAAGAATTTGAAACTCTTGATATTCCAGTTTTTATATTTTTATTTTAAATTTGGGAACATTTTGAAACTATCTGTGTCATAGGACACGTTTCAAGAGTAACACCCTTATGTGTGACTATCAGCAAAGCAACGTGAGCTAGAGATTGGGATAATACTTGGAATGTACTGCACACACATATCTTACCAATGAGAATACAACCCAATGAAATGAAGAAAACTAGGACGTAGCCTCGGACGGGGTCGTTGTTGGCTCCGTAACCGGCAGCAAAGAAGTGAATCAATGGATACAATTTGTCTTTTGACAAAGCCTGAGGAGTAAAAGATGGTTAGTATACAGCTCTTGGAAAAAAATAATGCTACAGTTTGCAATTTTTGAAGCTTTATGGCATAATGCAAAATATGTATGACCCTAAAAATGTCTATTAGTTTTTTTCTTTCTCCTGAAGACTGATGAAAATATGCTGGTTTGTTTTTGCTCTTGTGCCTTCAATTATTCAAAGTTTCTGCAAAGCACTTAAGCAACATAGAAAAACTTCATTTACTTAAAACTTACTAATATCAAATCTACCAGAAAAAAAAATCTGCTCACCTGGAGCACTCTTGGAGCACCAACGAGACTGGCAATTGCTGACGAAAGCGTTGCAGCAAAACATCCTCCGTAGATAAGTGGACCCCATATGGAAGTCAATTCCATAGCCTTGTGGAGAGAAACAAGCTTATAAGAAAGTGTGTACATAGATAATAGTACTTCCAAGAAATTGAAAAAGCAACTGCTGGGCATGTCTCACATGATACAAATAAACATATAGGTCTATTGTTTGTAAAGTCTTCCAGATTATAACATACTAGCAATTTTGCACCGCCTATGGCAGCTTCAATTACTCGGCTTTCGAGTAGCAAAATTTTAAGTTTTCAATATAGGCTATACTGTAGCATTTTTCTGATGAACTTTCTTTTTTTTTAAATTAAACACTACCTGTAATTATATAATGAAAGTGGTTAAAATTAATTTGAAGTTTAATATATCAATACAGATTCGTCTAACCTTCACTTTATTAACTTTAAGTTTGTGGTGTGAGTTTAAACAGAAAACAATGTAAACACAAAACAAAATAAAAAAACGACAATTGGCTTAACGACAACAAACATGGTGGAAAGAGCCGAGGCACGCTGAAAGACTGTGTGTATGGTTTCCATAGCAACTAAAATCCAAAATGNGGGCTGTTGGCCCATCCCCCTTCTTTAAATGCCCCCACTGACAAATTTATCTGCGGGCGGCCCTGCTGTATTGGTATAACACACGCTGTTTGCATTCTCTAGAATATTTCAGAAAATATATATATAAAAAAATGACATTAACAAAATACAAATTACGCGTAACAAGTACACCAGTCTCTCTGCAGCCTGCATTTCAAAATGATACAACACTGGGAGAAAACAAAGCACATAAAAGGAGGGCTATGAGATAATCTTTTAAAATTTATTTCCATTTCATATTTTGTTTTTTCAACGATGAGCCCATATACGAGTATGAGTATAATGATTTCTGTATCTTTTTTTTAAACAACAACAACAACAACAACAAAATAAGGTTAGACTTAAATTAAGAATACCATATTCTTCTTGCACGTTTAATTTTTATTACTGCCCTGATTTTCTTTTGTTAGCATGTTTTGTTTTTTAATATGTCCTTTATTATTTAAGTTACATTTGCCTAATTTTGATTTGTATCTTCGATGAATGGTTAACTTTATTTAATAACAATACTTTAAAAAGACGTGATTACAAAATTTCTCTAATAACTTCCCTTACATTTCAATTACACTACTTTTTTTTTTTATTACAATACTAGTTTCATTGTTATTTAGAATGTCATGACGTACAATATTTAATTTATTACAGTATTTATTTTTCGACAAAGCTTGTCTTATCTACATGGTCATTAAATGTATTATTTATTATACAACAGTGTAGTTTTTGAAGAAATTCCATGATAGTTGATTTGTTGTAGTCTTAACAAATTGGTTGTATCACAATTTAGAGAATGCCCTCCAAACTATTTTTCGATTGTGCACTAATTCTTCCCTATATTACAGTACATAACAACAAAATTCAGTTCACCTTAAGATCTCCAGACAGATTTGCACCTGCAACAATACCCGTTACTGCAGGAAAGAAAACAGCAAACACAGAAAAGAAATCGTGCTGCACTCCTTCAAAGACTCGATAATCAGGTCCGATGTTCGTGACGAGAGTTTCGTCTGGAAAACAAAAAAATAAACATAATTGACTGACAAGAAATTCAAGTATTACACAGAGAGGAGAAAACTTAATCTGNGCACTTACAATCATAGCCAATAAATCCTTTGGCAATTTCGTCATCGCTCATCGGTCCGACAAAAGTTCCAATGATGAAATCAATTTGAGAAGCAATAAGAACAAACAACAAGACCATTTGAAACTGGAATAAATAGAGAAGAGAAAGTAAGTTCCTGTCAAAGTAAAAATATAACTTTTACAATATTAATTCACAAGATTGCTTGATGGCTCATAGTCCAGTCAATGGNGACTGGGCTATACATAGTATTTTATATAAATAGAATTAGTTACAATAACAAAAAGCACAAAAAACTATAGTGTCTTTGTATCTATATCATTTCATTTTACCTTCGTAATCTCTTTAGTTTAGTTTACATTCTTTTTCTATTTTTTTCTTATGTGGTAACTTTGTTTTTGTTTTATTTTCATTGTGTATGTGTAAAACTATGTATACATATTAGTATTGTAAAATATTTTTCTTGTCATATAAAATGTAATATGGATGTGGGTCAAGGGGAAGAATGGTCAGATACTGACCAAATTCTTCGCCCGAAAATAAAGACACTTTATTATTATAATCATCACTGTAACAGGTATTTTAGTAAGCTTTGGAAAAAAAAGCAAAACATTAATCTTACTGCCTGTTCTCAAAATATACACTTACCTGGCTATCATTTTCTAATCCATAACGACAATAGCGATCCGTGCAATTTGAAAAATAGTCATACGGTGTAATACTTGGATCTTCCACGCTGTCATTAACAGCCATGATATATTCTGTAACATTTCCTGAGGCATCGCGAAGCACACAACCTCCGATCATTATGCCATAACCAAAATAGGTAACAAATGTAGTAAGAATGGCAAGTAGCGTGCCTTTTGGAATAGCAAGAGCTGGGTCCTGAAACATAACAGAAAATTTAGTATTGATACACAGAATGAATAAGATTGAACAAGTGTTAAATTAGTAAAAGCTATGAGCCTACATTGTTATATCAGAGTATACATACTGGAATTTTACTTAGAAAATATTGCGCCAAATGGCGACTGAATACATAATCTCTCGCANGGACAAATGTTTACACCCTTAGCCACTCGTCTATTTTTACCAAACAACATTTTTACATTGATTACTGTTACCTAATGAGATGCCAACATTAACCCAATCTCTGAAATCTTGTGTTATGAGCCACAGGTTAATCAAGCACTAAGTGAATTACTAACATAGCTCCTGGAATCAGCCTCCTGTTTGAATAATTTCTCAGTAAAATTTTAACACCACTCTTTCTCTCATTTTAATTGCTATGGATTTCAACATTATTTAACCTTAGTTTGTCTTCCAGATTAAACTTTTTGCAACAACTTGCTTTGTTCAAATTTTAACAGCTTACCAAATTGTATGAGTTTTTAAGGATATTTATGCCACACTCTTATTGTAGAGGGTTCAAAATTCCAATTTGTTAATCTTGTAAAACTAATCTTAATACTTGAAACCCATAAGAAACTGGAGCATTCAGTATACTGGTGTTTGTNATTGCCAGTGTGTTAGGATGATATTCAAGATGCATTTGACACTAATCCTGTCCTGTTTCAATCACCCAATTTCATGCTGCTACAGTGAACATAGCTCTCAAAGCATCGTGCATATCCATNATTCGAACCCATGACTCTGTGAATATTATATAATTCATATATTCAACATTAACAAACGCTTGGTTAAAAATTAAACTTGTACAACCAAAACTTTTTTTAAATTTTGCCCTGGCCTATAAATCAAATAAAGGCCTCTGGCTTCGAACTCATGACAATGAGACTTAATTTTGTAATATCGAATTAATATGCTCACCATTTTCAAACTCAATTGTGGAAAAGTAGACTTTTTACGATTAATAATTTCTCGTTAATCAAATACAGGTTTCTGGATTCAAACTCGTGACCCTGAGATAAACGTCAATTAAGAATGGATTGACCTGCTCATTATTGGAAAACATTTGACACAAGAATAAACCTTCTATGATTAATATCCTTTCAAATGTCTCCTCACTTTCTGTCATGTCACTGCTGCCTCTAATTAGATTAAATATCATTGGATTCAAACCTGTGACCACCAGATTTCAAATAGTTTATATTAAAATTATATACTCAACATTTAGAAACTTTTGGTACAACAATCAAACTTAAACGATAAGTATATTTTAAGAGATTTTACTCCTGTCTATAAAACTGGTTTCGATCTGCTACACAGTTACAAACTTTTGGTATTAAAATCAACCTTCTATGACTAATACTTTTCCGAGATATAACTCCTGCCCATAAATGCCTCAGGATTTGAACTACCATAGGATGTAGGTCAATAATTATGAATACGTTTAGTCAACAATTACAATACCTTGGTAGAAAAATCAATCTTTTATGACTAATACGTCTTGAAATATTTGCTACATTTGCTGTGAGAAATTGTACCAGCCATTAAATGGAATAAAATTCTCTGGATTCAAACCTGTGACTCTGAGATTCAAATCATAATACGTGATTTAACTAAAAATTTGGAGCAAAAGTCAACAACAGCATCTGGTTTCAAACTCCTGACCGTGGNCGTAAGTCAGCAATATTGTGAATCGTTTACTCAACATTAGCAATATTTTAATAAAAAAAAAAATTAACCTTTTATGACTAATACTTTATTAGATCCTGCTACATATTCTATGAGCTATTTGACCTGTTTCTAAATTTAATAAATTCCCTGGTTCAAACCAGTGACTATCAGATTTAAGTCGTTACACTCAATTNTACTCAAATATCCTTTCTCATAGTCTGAGCCATGAAAACCAAGCAAAATTAATTGAATTATTCTAAAGGTTTATCGTCTAGCTGCNTACAAGTGACAACAGAGCTGTCCACACACCTTTAAGAGTCTGTTTTAGTTTAAGTGTACAATGTCACCATTTCCATTATATTTTGATAAATACTACCAAAAAATGTCAAGGGAAATTTTTTAAATTGAATAGTGTGCTTCCTTTTCCATTTCTGTCTTTGTNGCACTTACAATCATAGCCAATAAATCCTTTGGCAATTTCGTCATCGCTCATCGGTCCGACAAAAGTTCCAATGATGAAATCAATTTGAGAAGCAATAAGAACAAACAACAAGACCATTTGAAACTGGAATAAATAGAGAAGAGAAAGTAAGTTCCTGTCAAAGTAAAAATATAACTTTTACAATATTAATTCACAAGATTGCTTGATGGCTCATAGTCCAGTCAATGGGGATTCTCACTTGCAAAGGGTCCAGGAACTTTAAACTTGGCAGTTGATTGTCCTAATTAANATGCTAAGTTTAAGATCTTGTCACCCTGCCACTCGCACTGCCATATTGGAAAAATGATGCCAAAAACAGTTTTTTCTCAATATCTCTTTTTCAGTTCCCCGTGTCAAAAATTGTTATTCTAGATATTAAAGACGATAAAATTTCCTACAACTTTTGTATCAAACTTTTTTTTTCATATAAATATTTTCTACATTACATCAAGTCAATTGGGGCGCACATTCGCAATTTGCAAAAATGCTCAAATGTGAAGCTGAATAATTATAAAATCAACCAATTATTATTTACATATTAATTTTTGTTTTCACTCATTTCCACGCCACTAAGAGGCTATGTAAGGAATTGTCAAGGTACGATGAGAATTTACAACTTATTAGAGACTGTGATTAGTTAATGAACAAGCCTTGATAGTTGTGTAAAAAACTATAACAGAAAATACTGAAATCAAGTACATCATTAACAGAGTTATAATACAATATACACATACTGAAATAAAATCAGAATTCTTATTTTAGGTTCGTTCCATTTTCTTTTGAAATACAAAATCTTGTGAAGTCAATGTGGCCTCCTTTGTTTTCAGGATTTACCATAGAAGGTTACAAAGTGGAGAAAAAACATGATCTTGTGTAGCTATTCTGGTGGCCCTGAGTACATCAGGAAAAGTGGTTTATTTGGTAAGGGGGATACTGTGCTACTGGACATTGTTTGCAACATGACAAAAAATGTAAAAAGAGGCACTGTGCTACTGCCACCCTTTTTTCATGTTGTTNNAAACTCTAATACTGGACACTGTGCTATGTCCTGCTGCTTTGGAAACTGTTGCCACACTCTCCGTGTTAGAAACTGTTCGAAGGGACATAATGCTACCACACTTTATGCTATGAGACACTCTGCTACTGTGCATGTGTCNGTTCGAGAGAATTCCTTTTCAAATAGGATTTTAGCAAAAATATCGATATCGATTTCACAGAAAATCCTGACGTGATGGAAAAAAATGGAGGTCATTTTCGAAATCNGNACACCAAATAACATAAAAATCAGCAAAAACTTCTCTTGTATTTTTCAAAAACTTCAATTTCGCAGGCCTGTGTAATTTTTCGTAATGATCTAATACCATTACGTGCGATCGAATGTGCAGTTCTGCCTCTCCCCTCCATTATGCAGTTAAGAGTAAAGGAGCAATTTAGATAGGGTGTGGTGGACCTGTTGTTTGGTCACCTCAATTTTTATCTTTTAGGTCATGTTAAGGCAACTGTCTATTCAATCTACACTGAAAATCTGAACATTCTTCACACCCATATTGTAATAGCATTTGAGGACATTAACAGAGTAGAACATTATTTAACTTTCATTTTAAAGTATATGGTTGATTGAGCCAGAATAGGTATTCAAAACAAGAGGTGTGTGTTTTTAGCATTTTCTATAAAATAATTTATCATCCCCCTCCATCAAACATAACCATTTTTTTGTTGCAATTATTAGTCATTACATTATTTTAATATGTTATGACGCTCACTATATTGATGCATATGTCAATTGACATATTCCAGTTCTAGTTCTGAAGTGTAAAGACATTCACATAATTCTAATTTTCAATATCACAAGTGTAAACTGAAATGTTGTAATGAACAATATACAGCTAAATTAAAGAAAATATAGTACACAATACACAAAAATATAATAAAAACATTGGACTTAAAACNACAAAATAAAAAAGGATTCTATAATCCACATGGGAACTGAACTGAGATTATCAAACACTTTGCCCTCTTTACCCATTTCACAAACTTTCAGACAAATTTCCTCTAAAAAGAGAATGTTTGTTAAAAAGAATAATCAGTTTTCAATTGTAGCTTCAATTGTGGATCATCCTGTTTGGTTTAATGTCATTATTAGTTTCTTTTATGTTATCTCTTTTTGCTTTAATTACTGTATCATTAACTATTTTACTACCGGTATATTACTTAAAGCTCTTGATGTACACCTGAAATATAATTACACATGTCAAACGATGAAAAAATGCACTGTATTGCAGGCCCGCCCGGAGGGGAGG
>KZ870042.1:49426-59916 GCA_003456935.1 Machilis hrabei | reverse complement strand
TTCTTTTATTATTTGTGGTGTTGCGTCTATTGTTGGTTGACTTTGGAAGATAGNGGTCTATTAGGAAGTCTGGATAGTCATTTTCTAGAAGAATCTTTTTCGTGTTTTGTAGTTGTTTTTCTTTGTTTTGATGGGTCACGTATAGCTTATTTTGATGACATAGGATTGCTTGAAGTTGAGAAAATTGTAAACATTCACCATTGTATTTGATTTTTCAAATTTTATGCAGCCTATTTAGTCAATTATTTTATGTTTTTGGCTATCATTNTCTATGCAGAATAAAGATAATATTACTGGTAATTGACTTATCTTATTCAGATTTTTCATTAGTTAAGTTTTGGCTTCTTAGGAATTCAAAAATTATATTCTGATGTAAAAATATTAATCGAATAAATAATTATCAACTGAATTATCTTATTCAGTCTCTCTATTTTTTATTAGTTAAGTTAAAACAAATTGACTCAAAACATAAATTTTGATGTAAAAGATATAAAGCGAATAAATAATGCTAGTAATAAAAAAAGGTTTATATTTAAAATAAGACACTAGGTGATGTGACGTATAATAGTGAAAGCACGTACAATACTTTATATTTTATGTATGATTCTGACACACTGTCATTTCCCCCAAACATCAGTACCAATAACTTGTCGCTAAACAAAAAATTACTTTCATACAAGACGAACAGTGTCGAATCCAACAGAGGAAGAAGTACAGGGGAGGGGGGATTCTGAGTCATTGATCAAGAGGGGGTTGGGCACCCCTGAATTATTTACATATACTAGTTACTTTTGACTATTCGAAATTTAGCTAATAAAATGTATATCTCTAACAAGATTAGAACCCAGTATGAGTGCAATGCTGAAGTAATACGAATAGTAACCTGAAAGACCGATTGCGAATCTCACTGTCATTGCACGTTTGTACCGTGAAAATTGGGATTTGTCTATCGTTTCTTATTATTACATTTTTAGTATATGATACTTCTTCCATTGATCAATTTTCTTCATTTTATAATGTTCCATTANGTTATACCATATAATTACNGCACATGTTGACCGACATGCCGATACTTTTAACTGGTAGTTTACTGCTTCTTTATATAATTTGTGCTACAAATATAGCATCACATTGTTTTTAATGCATGTGTATTTATCGTAATATTAAACAAAATAAATTGAAGAATACACACTTATTCACTTTCTTTCTCTTTTTTCTTTAGAAACTTCNAACGCTCAGTCCAACGGGGAAGGCTATTACGGAAAGTATATTGGAAAACTGAGAACTCTGTATCACGATGTAGCAGGCGACGTNTATGCAGTTGATTCAAGNACTGTGCACATTCGAGGTTTTACATACGATGGAGCAGGACCCGGTGAGAATAAAATGAAATTACATTGAACAAACATTTTATTCATTTAGTAAGTTCTTCATTCTTCATTTACTTAATGTTTCTTTAGATGCTTTCTTCTATGCTGGAAACAGTAAAAACCCAAGTGGCTCTGGATTTCGAATCCGTGACGAGAGGGGAACGTAAGTAATTCAAATGTCTTTCTTTTTATTACGATATTGTATGTGATAATGGGGATTCCAAGAATGCAATATTAAATTTTATATCTAAATCAAAACAAATTATTGAATAATTATACAGCTGTTATATAACACCCATGACAAATCAAAAGAGTATTCATCAAACCTTGTTCTTCGTTTCTGGAGATATGTTTTACACAATATTATGTGGGTTTCTCAGAAAGTAATACCCCAGATTTTTTTCTTGGAAACTGTTTGTTCAAAATGCATGAAATTTACTTACAATATAAATTAATGGTTCCTTTACACATACTATTTTCTCACATCAACGTGTACGGCCTTACACCCGCGCGAAACAAGTGCNTGCATACCTTGCATGTACCATTTCTTGTCCTGTTCACGTAGCCATGGCCGCACTGCATGAATCACTCCCTCGTCATCTTCAAACTTCATCCCGTGCAGTGTATCTTTAAGTGGCCTAAAATATAACCAGAGGGAGACAGATCGGGAGTAGAGGATAAAGTCGGTTGTTGGGGCCAAGTTACTGTCACACTCACTGAAAATTTACCACTCACTGAAACCCAATTTTGTTATTTTTTGTCGAAATGTTTTCCATTTTTTGTCGAAATTTTCTATATTTTTTTTTTATTTTTTATATTTTTCTGACGTCATCATCCGAGCTCTGTTCAACTATGGTTGAGCAATTATCTATATTGTTTTAAAAACAAATTTCAAAATTTTCTTTTCTGCATTTTTTCCCCCATCATCCAAGCTATTTTCAACTAGGGTTGTGAAAAGTTTTCGATTTTTTTTTATTTCCATATTTTTTCTCGATTTCAATGCACAGTGCTACCATGCTACAATGCTACCATTTTGTTTTAAGAAGGAATTTTTCTATCATTCTCCATATAACTAAGCATATCAAAACTCGCGTCATATCAAATCTTGAACCCCCAACTCCATAACCTAACCCAGCATAGCAACACCTTGAGCTGATCCCCTTGAATCCTTAACCAAACCTAACGTAATCTTGAACCACTCGCTGCCAAATCATACCTCTCGCTGCCAATCATACCACTCACTGAAACTCATACCACTCGCGGCAGACAACCATTCCCTNAAATTCAAACCACTCGCAGACNATTGAACTNTTTGCTAGCTGAACTAAAAGGATAGCGTTGTCTCTATGGCTATATATTTTATCAAAACTCACTCCCAACCAGTTCCAACCTGATTTTCTTCGACTTTAATATTTCGACTACAACGCCACCATCAGAGAGGTAGACAAGTGAACTATCACACAAATTCAAAGCACTCAGCGCCAACTATTCTACTCACTGAAACTACAACGCATAGTCAGCCCAAACCATTTAAAAACTCTCTCCCATCAAGTTCAGACCTGACTTTCTTCAACTTCTTAATCTAGGCTAATCCAAGTCATATTTAAAAGTTTAGACCTGTATCTGTTTAACTACACAACTTAATCTCAGCCCTTCCTATATCATACAAGAAAACTATAGAGCGTTCATGTGTCGACTACAGTACCACCATCGGAGCGGTAGACAAGTGAACTATCACAAAAATTCACACCACTCAGAGACAACTCTTCTACGCATTGAAACTACCCTCTTCAACTACACAACTTAATCTCAGCCCTACCAATATCATACAAGAAAACTATAGAGCTTTCATGTTTCGACAACAGTACAAACATCAGAACGGTGGACGAGTGAACTATTTGAACTACTAAGGGAAACCAGTATTCATTGGTATCGTTAGATGTATTAAAAGTAGATAAATTACCTAAAGATAACAATAATAATATTGAAATTCACGCTTTGTGATCTGTATGCACCACCAAATTATTAGGATCACCAAATAATAAATCGTTACACCTGTACTATGCTGATAAAATAATTATTAAAAAACTCGAACAACTACAAGTGAAACGTTTTTAATCGGGTAATATCCCAATTCAACTTANCCATATTCACACCAGGTACCTTAACAATTCGACTCATCACATAAAGTTGTATGCGTTATTAAATTTACAATATCGAGCTTGAAAATGAACTTTCCAGATTAGAATATCAATATTTATTTTTAGTGATTTTTTTAAAATATTTTACATGCTATTTCATCAACTAACTCTGTAGTTTGGAAACTGAAATAAATATAGCAAATTCAGACATATTTGTAAGTGAATTGATGGTGTTTGTTATGCGTGCGGTAGCTGTGTTGAATTTGACGTGCAATAGCACTGTGTGATACTTAATTAAAACCAAATTTTTAGAAGTGGTTTACCCATTCTAAGCAAATATTTTACTTTTTTGGTTAGTAGACATATCCCAAAAATGTGTGTATATATAAAGCAGATATTTTATGTTGTTAAATTTAGACCTCGATCCCACACCGTATCAAAACTCGCTCCACTAAGCTCACACCTGGTTTTCTTCAACTTCATAACCTAAACTAACCCAAGTCATATTTTCAAGTTTAGATCTAGATCTGTTCAACTCCATCAATAAACCCCATACCTACAAATTACGTCACCACCATTGTTATACAAGAAAACTATGTAATTTTCATATTTCGATAACAACACCATCTCCACGGTGGTAGTCAAGTGAAATATGACAGACCATCAGAGACCCCTCNCAGCCACACCGTACCACTCGCTGAAAATTATACCACTCACTGCTACACTCACAGAAACTCACACCACACGCTAAAACTACCAATCACAACCTACTCACACCGAAGCAAAACTCGCTCCCAAGAAGTTTAGACCGNACTTTCTACAACTTTGNACCCTAAGTTAAGCTATTTTATATTTCAAGTTTAGTCCTAGCTCTGTTCAACACCATAACTTAAAGTGATTTACGTGCTTAAAGATAATATTTTACTTTTATGTTTAAGGATTGAGTTTGGTATGGTTGATTTTTAATTTTCTGAGTTCACATTAAACAGCAACCAGATCATTATCAAAAATCTTAAAGATATAAAGTGTCGTTCAAGCTGTGCATTTTGTTCATCTCTTTTCCCCACTCACCAACTCCACATTAACTCTTTTGCACAGATTTTCTATCGAATTCCCAAATATTGTGTTATTGATAAGTTTGAAGAAGTTATTCTCCAAATCGTTCTTGACATCTTCCTACAATTGGTATTGAACACAATGTACAGCTCAATCCTGGACTCTTGATGAAACTTGAGGATGCGGCGAACATGTGTTATTTTCATCCCAAGTTTCAGGTACAAATTAAGGTTGACTTGTTATGGAGTTTAAGTATGAGTTTTGCTCAGTTTAAGAAATGTTTAACATCAAGTTCTTCTAGAGCGTTCATGGAATACTGAGGTAGCATATTTCGGTTGATTTTTAACCGTTTTGGAGCAAGTGGATAACCAGAGTGTACATCATGCTCCAAANCACACTCCTCTATGTAGCCGATCTCGTGATCATCTTGATGGCTGATAAAGTCCGTGTTTCAATCAAACCACTGGAATTCANGAACAGAAAGTCGAAGACTCAATATCTAACCATATAAACTTATGCATCNGGGTAGGCTAATTGTATTGATGTCATGCATAAACAAGCTTTCCATGCAAGACCTTGTGATGTGAATATATGTGCTGGATCAATTTGAGTGGTGAAGTCATAAATATCAAATATTTTCATAAACATCTGTCAGCAGTAGTAAATCCACCATAATATAAATGTCTTTGTGGTCACCCAGGATACGTATTTCAAATGTATTCTACATTTGTTGAGCATGAATATAATCCTCTTTGATATACGTTCCTTATTGAGACTGTAGTAAAACGCTTCTTCCTCTGGGAATTTTGAATCATTCATGTGTTGGGTCCACCAAAATAGTCATAACAAAAAACACCTTTCCGGAGCAGCAGAGGTACTCGTCGAGAACAGAACTGTATATTGATGTTTTCATTGCAATCCCTGATTATATTACTAACAGGTTTTTCCAAGGAAACCGAGANAAATTCAAGAAAGTCAACAAAACCTAGGTTCCCAATGAAAAAGAAATGTATTTCTCCATATTATTGGGAATAAAAATGATTCGAACATTTTTCATTCGACCAATTTTGACCATAATATGATGGCTGTCGTAACTTTTTAAATTGTGGAAAACCACCTGAATAACTTAAGAAAATTTATAAGTCAGGTTATACAGTATTTGCGGTGCGCAGGTCCACGGTACATTCCAATCAAGTGATCATGAATTCTTACACGAATACTTCCGACGGGTTCTTCACAGATATGACAGTTTAAACGTGTCCTAANGTCAACCTGCACACTAACTGCTAAACTCATAGGATTAATTTCTTTTTTCANTTTGATGATGTGGGCTTCTTCTGGAATTAACTTGTCTANAAATGTATTTATACGTCTGGTCCGTGGTAGAATGTTGGTTCCGTGATAACTTTAACCTCAGGACCAACAACAGCATAACAAAAACGTGAAGGTACGTGATGTGTCAGTTGTTGTGGTAGAATAAACATATGGGTTTGAAGCACANCCTTGAATTTTGGCAACATATGCTTCAAAATTGATANATATGATGTATGGGGTTTGTAATACCATGNAAAAATCATCAGNTTTTAGCCATTTGTTGTCTCTAGTCACCATCTTGATTTTCCGTGGTGTGTCTTCCCCACAATACTCCACGTGTCTTGTCAATTTTTAATATGTTGAAAATCTATATAGAAATCAGTAGCAATAGTGTGCAGACCTATTATGCTTAGTGAGGTGACTCATAAGTCGACTAAATCTACATNTAAGAACATGGTGGCTGTGTTTTTCTTCCNCGATGTANAGGAGATTCAATTGGGATGGTTCCTCATCTTTTGTTATATGAATGATTATAGGTTTAATGCTTCTGAAATATGACTTCGTTCTCGTTTTNTTGTCATCATCCAAATCGTTCACAAATTAAACTAGTACACAGTCGTAAAATTCCACTCCTTTCGAATGACTCTGTAANCCACTTAAAATTTCTATTGTCTTTGTAGTACGTTGGAGAGGTATTTTCGAAGGTNTGCATGGTCATTTNCATCGTGGATGCTTCCCATACGATGTACTGCAAATATGTTCTTCAATACTAGCCGAATTGGTGTTGGTTAGGTTGTAAATGCTGATGTTATTGTAGATAACATTGGTTGTGGAGCAGTTAATGGGCCTGGAATTGCTAACAGGACAGAAGTTAAAGGTGTAAGGTATGCAGAGGTTGTTGGACGTTTCACAGGTGGTTGGTTATCCTTTTTCTCTTCTTCGAGATGATTAAAACTCGTGTGTATTTTGAGATAGCATGTCGTAAAAGGTTGTCCTTCCTTGTGAATGTTTTGCACTTATACTACATCTGAACACGTCAGCTAAACCAGTCTGTTGAGTCTTGGGATTGTTTTCATGATGTAACCTCTGGTGACGATACATGTTGCGAAATTGATTTAAGGTTTTCCCANAGCTGAACATATTGGTCTCACTGCCGTGGTCTTCTTTTTTAAAACACATCAGTTTCCATAACAGAAGTCAGTTCCGGGAGAGTTTATCTGGTTTCCTTTGCAGGGGTCAGGTCCATGGAGTGTAGATACACTATTCACTGCAAAAGTAGGTTCCAGGGTCACAGATAATCCAGTATTGCGGTTGACATTCAAAGGTTTAAGCAAAGAGTAATCTCCTAATTCTGAGCGATCGATGATATACAATGCAAGGTTCCCAATATAATAGGTCTAACATTTCTGATACACTATCCACCCTCGCGTATCGTCCTAAAAAATCCTAGCTACCCTACGTTGTACAGAATGAACAAGATTTGGTTATCCCTCTTCATGAGGACCCCAAAAGCCACAACGGTATTGAATGAGAGGAAGCAGAAGCGCACTGTATGCAATTTGTAAATCTTCACCGATCTAGTCTAGATTAGGTTAGGTTATGGAGTCGAAGAAGCAGCTAAGGTTCAATGACTTACGTTAGGTTAGGTTAAGTTAGGCTATGGAGTCGAAGGAAGCACCTAAGCTTCGCCGAATTAGATTAGCTTAGGTTAGATTATGGAGTCGAAAGAAGCACCTAAGCTTCACCAAGTTAGGTTAGCTTAGGTTAGGTCACGAAGTCGAAAGAAGCAGCTAAGCTTCACCTTAGGTTAGGCTAGACTATTAAAGTGCTTAATAACCCAGTATAATCTAACCCGGTGAAGCTTAGCTGCTTCCTTCGAAAGCATAAACTAACCTAACCTAAACTAACCTAACCTAAACTAACCTAACTCGGTGAAGCTTAGGTGCTTCCTTCGACTTCATAACCTAACCTAAGCTAACCTAATATTTTGAAGCTTAGCTGCTTCCTTTGACTCCATAACCTAACCTAATCTACACTACTCGGTGAAGATTTACAAATTGCATGTAATACGCTAGTGCTTCCTGTCATTCAATACTGTTGCAGCGTTTGGGGTCCTCATGAAGAGGGATTACAAAATCTTGTTGTACAATGGAGGTTAGCTAGGATTGTTTTAGGACGATACGCGAGGGTGGTTATTGTATCCGAAATGTTAGACCTGTTATGTTGGGAACCTTTCATTGTATATCATCGATCGCTCAGAATTAGGAAAATACTGTTTACTTGAACCTTTTGATGTCAACCACAATGGTGGATTACCTATGACCCTGGAACCTACTTTTGCAGTGAACAGTGTATCTATTCTCCATAGGCCTGACCCTTGCTAAAGAAACCAGATATACTCTCCCGGAACTTATCTGTTTTAAAGAAGAAGAGAACGACGGTGAGACCAATATGTTCAGCCTTTTTTTGAAAACCTTTAATCAACTTCGCAACATGTATCGTCACCAGAGGACACATCATGGAACCAATTCGACTGGTTTAGCTGACGTGCACACATGGAGTATGTGTACAAAACATTCACAAGGAAGGACAATTTTTTACGACAAGCTATCTCAAAACACATACGAGTTTTGAAACGTCTAGAAGAACAGCAAAAGGATAACCAACCACCTGTGAAACAACCAACAACATCTGCACAGCTTACACGTTTAACTTGTGTCCTATTAGCAATTCCAGGCACATTAACTGCTCCACAACCAAAGTTACCTACAACAACATAAGCGTTTACAACCTTAGTAACACCAGTTCGGACAGTATTGAAGAACATATTTGCAGTATATCGTGTGGGAAGCATCCACGATGAAAATTACCATGCAGACCTTCAAAAATACCTCTCCAGCATACTACAAAGACAATATAAATTTTAAGTGGATAACAGAGTCAGTGGAAAGGAGAGACATTTTACGCCTGTGTACAAGTGCTATTTGTGAAAGATTTGGGTGATTACAACAAAACGAGAACTAAGACATATTTGAGAAGCATGATACCCTATAACCATTCATATAACAAAAGATGAAAAACCATCCCAAGTCAATCTCCTGTATATCGCGATAGGAAACCACAGCCACTATGTTCTTTTACGTAGCTTTAGTCGACTTATGAGTCACCTCACCAAGCATAATGGATTTTCACACTATTGCTACTGATGTCTACATAGATTTTCAACAGAATACAAATTGACAAGACACTTGGAGTATTCTAGGGAACACATCACGGAAAATTGGGATCGCGACTAGAGACAACAAATGACTAAAATTTGAGTAATATCCCTTACATCATATACGTCAATTTTGAAGCATATGCTGTAAAAATTCAAGGATTTGCTTCAAACCCATATATTTATTCTACCACAACAACTGACACATCAAGTAGCTTCACGTTTTTGTTATGCTGTTGTTGGTCCTGAGGATAAAGTTATCAAGGAACCAACATTCTACCATGGACCAGACGTCATCAATACATTTTTAGACAAGTTAATTCCAGAAGAAGCGCACATCATCAAACTGAAAAAAATAAATTAATCCTATGAATTTAACGGCATTTAAACTGTCATATCTGTGAAGAACTCCTCGTAGGTGTTAGTGTAAAAATTCATGATCACATGATTGGAATGTACCGTGGACCTGCGCACCGCAAATATAACCTGAATTATAAATTTTTTCAAGGTATTCAGGTGGTTTCCAAAAATGTAGGAGATTATGATAGCGATCGCATTATGGTAAAAATTAGTCGAATTGAAAATCGTCGAATCATTAGTATTTCCAATATTATGGAGAATTGCATTTCTTTTTCATGGGAAACATATGTTTTTTTTACTCTCTTCGATTTCTCTCAGCTTCCTTGGTAAAAACTGTTAATAATATAACCAGGGATTGCATGGAAAAGTTCGAAAACATCAATATGCAGTTCACTTCTTGACAAGTTCGATTATTTCGATGGACCCTTAACTGGTTAAAGTCTTTCCTTTCTAATCGATCACAACGAGTAATTATTGATGGAGTCACATCTAACTCGGTCCAGGTCATGTCAGGAGTCCCACAAGGTAGTGTATTAGGTCTGTTGTTGTTTTTACTTTACATTAATGATCTACCTGCGAACATCCTGTCCTCCATTCGATTATTTGCAGATGATACCGTCATATACAGGATGATTCAAACGGTTACTCCAAAATATTTATGGCTAATAAGTGAGCCAAATCTGATTCGAAATAATATAGGAACATGGGGTGTACCGTTTCCGAGTTTAAAGCCATTTAGTGTAGCCAATGAGACGCGAGCGCAGGACAGATTAAGCCTTCCGTGGAAGATAGCTCTAGCCTCATTGGTTACACTAAATGACTTTAAACTCGGAAACCGTACACCGCAGACCCCATGTTCCTATATTATTTCGAATCAGAATGGGCTCACCTATTAGCCATAAATATTTTTGAGTAACCTTTTGAATCACCCTGTATAAGGAAATAAATAATGTAGAAGATGGTGAGGAATTACAAGAATCTCTAAATCTCCGTATGGCAGTTAAAACTAAATCCTAAGAAATGCTCGGTTAT